>SNQJ01S0147606.1:9111-23780 GCA_010110895.2 Picea sitchensis
ACATTTTCCCTAACTGCAAGACTAATGATAAAAAAATTGGTATTCTTATAACAACATCCCATTTAACATAATAGCAACTAGATGATTAATTAATTATTTTTCTCCTATGTCACCAAGTTTCTCTCTCAACTCCTTCACTCTAGATAAGTAAGCACTGCTACTCTCATCATGTTCCATCTTAACTAAAATAAGTTTATTTTTAAGAAACAAATTTCTTTTTGAATTTTCCATTTCACACAAATTCTTTAACACAATCCATGTTTCAACAAATTCATGAAAATATCTAATGTGAGAAATGATTTTATATTTCATAGAAATTCATAAGAGAACTTTATCCTTAGTTTATCTTTTTACCCAATCTATGATTGTAGCTTGAGGATTAGCTTGTTTAACTTCATAACCAGTTACAATTGACCAAATATTGTAACCTTATATTAATGTTTGCATCTTAAATTTCCAATTCATCTAATTTAACCCATCTATTTTATTGGATACATTTAGATATGAATTTGTCAAATTCAACATGGCTATAAATAACTAGGAAAATGAAATACCAACAACACAATGAATTTCTAAAAAACTACTTGAAATACCTCTTCTCCAAGCAGTGATTTTGGAATTGAAGGGTTATTAGCTTGTGGGGTTCATAGTTGCAGGCATAACTACAACTCAATTAGAAACAATGACTCTTTAAATCTTGTGACAATGGTTTATATCACTCATGCCCTCCTTCTCTAGTGAAGTTGCTAGAGTGTCTTGCTATGGGAGTATTGTAAAGTATTGATTATAGGTTTGCAGTTAATGGGAGTATTGTAGACTGCATAGATCTATTAGACATAGGGAGTTAATCATGATGTTATTGTTACTTCAATATTCTCTCAAGATGAGAGAGTTGATCTAGTTTATATTTTTTTAGTTTGTTATCACTGAAATTTCGTTTGCAACATTGCATGCAAATGGTTACATAAATACAATAGTCCCAAACACCTATTAGTTCACCTACAACACCAAAAATGCATTTCCAAGAGGCAAAAACTATACAACTGGACAAAAAATTGACATGCATTGGATCACTAGAGGAAGTGTGCGCATAGTGCGAGGGCCAAAGAAGACCGTAGAGCTCACAATGCACGACTATGTATAATAAAAGCCACACACTCTTGTGAACGACACATTTATGGTTCTTGTCGGCCCCTCAACCACTTATGGACCAGCTCCCAACTTGATTTGACCCTCATATCTGAGCTGAATCCGCATGGGGGGCTGGTCAAGGACCAAAGGGTTCCCTAAAGGGCCCCTTGCTCACACCAAGAACCATTTTAATAATGCCCTGTGTTGGAACCAGGCCGAAGTGAAAAGAAGGATGATCGTGGGGAAAGAAAGTGTGCAGAAACTGAAGTAATAGCTCGAAGGTAACACAACACACGCACATGCAAGAAAGCATGCATACAAAAAGCGACAGCTGGAAGAAGAACAACACACACGCATGGGAGGAAGACCTAACGTCGGTAGGGTTAGGGTTTTGGTAAATACATTGTAAATGTCTGAAGATCCCCATAGATATAAATATAGATACATAGGTATCATATAAAGGTTCTCCTTTTGTATTAGTTCACTTTTGGTATTAGTTTGACTTTTGTATTGTTCCATCATAGAGATGTACGAGTTGATGCGTTATGTAATACTAGTATGAACCATTTTTTGTAAGTTGTTGAGCTAAGGACAGGGGAGAGAAGGAATATTTGAGTATTAAATCATAGGTTGTGGAGCCTGTTGCAATCTAGTTCACCTCATATAGATATTACCCATTTTGAGGAGAATTGTAAACACGCGGCACTGGATATGCAAAACTACCATAATAAAAGAGCCAAGAGCCAAATCTTTGTGGACATAGCCTAGGAGAGGGTGAACCATGGTAATATCTGTGTAATGTGATGAATGCATGTGTATCTTTACTTTCTTTGAGTAGTTAATTGTTATGCTTAATGGATGAGTTAATACATTGTTATAGAATACGATTGTGTTGTTCAAGAAATAAACTGTGAAAGATAAATATGCACCCATGAATAATAGTAGATTGCAATCCCAATTCATAGTACATGGCTCTGAATAATAAACCCCTATCTCATACTCAATCCTAGGCTGTAAACACCTGAGTCTTGCAGCCACCCATTTAAAGCTATATTGGGTGAGACTGCGCAGTGCATTATGTGTACTGTGTTGCCTTCTGGTCTACCAGGAGGGTCAATAGTTTTAGAGGCTTTGTTGGAAACCCGAAAGACATGAACCCTGGGTCAATAAATCAGATGGTAAAGAAAGAAGGATAAGTAATTAAAACCAACAAATGGTTATGTTTCCATGTGAATAGAACTGAGAAAGGACTGAGGAGATGAGATAGATTGAGTGAGAAGAGAATGAAGAAAAGAAGAGAGCAATGAACCACTAGAAGGGAATATTGAGACCTTTGAACCCCACGAAAACAGAAATCGAAGGTTGGTTGAGAACCAAAGAGATAGAGTTTGCACATAAAGACAATAGAAACCCTAGAATCACACCTCGCAAATAGTTGGATAAATACATATTTACTTATTTACACAAAGTCTTTTTCTTTGATTTTTCGCATCTACTATAGAAGTGGATGCTAAGGTTGAAGGATAACCATGCGACGAACCAGGTTCAAGAGTTAGATTGGACCCCAGTACAAATTGAGCAGTTACAGTAGGTGAACAACAAATTCAATTGCACAGTAGACTTTTGGATTGACATTATTGTGGCAGGTTTCATCACAGAGTTTGCAGTTGACAAAGCGAATTCATACAGCGCAGCAGAGCAAGAATTTCTACGCAAAGCTCGAGGAAGGTACATTCGATCCTTATATACTTCTATTAAGATATTTCTATATAAAAAAGGTGTACTGAAAATGGAATCAAATAGTTAAACTTCCCTGCGTGCATGGGGGAAGGGGGAGAAGAACTGACAAAGAGAGGATAAATGGAAGGAGGAAAGGATAAAGGCAAGAAGGAGGAGAAACCCTTGGACTCGATCATGATGGATGGCGACCAGATCAAGTGGATCTTGGAGTCAACAGGAAAGATGCGTACCGGAGTACCCTACCAATATAAGGTGAATACCAAGAAGAGAGTCATAGCTATGAGGGAGGGCTTGGCTAGCGATGAGGAAGAGGTAGAGGATCTTTGGGCTATGGAGCAGATTGAGGAAATCTTGTGCTCAACATATGAGAGGAAGATGAGAGGTCCAAGAACGGGAGGATAAGGCAGCCATCCTATCCATCTTAATGTTAGTGTGGAACCCATAAACCCATGTGCAACTAATACACCAAAGACAACACCACCATTTAGACAATCGAAGTTCGGAGGAAGTCCGATAGAAGGAAGTACATATACACATGGAGCGACAACTGGAGGAGCTAGTTCAGGAAGCACTAGTCAAGTATCTACCATGTGGAGGAGGTAGTAGTTCAGCATTCAGAATGGCAGGACATGATCCCACTATCAGATTACCATAATTTTGAGGAGAAGAAGTAGAAGACCCTAAGAAGCATTTGTTCATTTGTGCAAAGATTTGGGAAGCGAAACATATCACTAATGAAGATACCAAACTTGCGCAACTAGCGATTACGCTAAGAGACCTCACACTAGACTAGTACATGAGTCTAGACACAAACAGTGCCCCTCGGATGACAAGGAAACTAACCGACATTAAGAAATTATTGATAAATGATTTCCAGAAGCCGAGCTCAGAGGATCAATACATGAAAGAGATGATCAAAATAAAATAGAAACCAAGAGAATTTGTATGGGAGATTGATCAGAGATTCAAGCAACTGAAGGGAATGCTAAAATACCTTATGACCGATATGCAGCATCGGCACCTGTTTGTCAACTCACTACTACCACACTTAAAATATCCCTTACGAAAACATAAGTTTCAGACGTAGGAAGAGGCTCTGCAGCCAGCCTTGCAACTGGAAGAGAATCAGTACCAACAGACGGACCCAACGATCGAAGAGATGAAGGAGGACTTGAATAATCTCACATTTCAACTGAACCAGAATAAGAACAAGGACAAACGAGAAGTCGTTTGGTGCACCACATGCAGGACAGAAGGACACCACAGGAATGAATGCCCAACATTCGCGCAATATATGGCAGCAGGCATGCCAAATCCATTACCACAGGGAGGATTATGGTGCGAAATATGCAAGAAATCGGGTCATGACCCTTATCACTGCACGATGATACAGAAATACTAGACAGTTCCAAAGAGTTCATATTGCACCTTTTGCAAGTCAGTGGGTCACGACGACAAAGATTGCAGAACTATGGAGCTGATGTGGGAAAGAACATCAGATGCGTATAGAGTATAGGCTGAAATGATGACTAGGAAAGCAGTGCCACAGTTCAATCAAGCCCTAGCCCCATACAACACTGCACAACAACAGTATAATACTACGCAACAACCCTACAATAACGTGTAGTCATAGTACAACCCGACACAGCCCTAGTACAATACCGTGCAGTAAAATCAAGCACCACAATAGAATGCATCGAGAGGTGATTGAGCGGGCTACAAAGGAAGAGGACGAGCCAAAGGAGGTTTAGGATGTTGTAGAGGACCAACCACATGTCACAATTGTCAGCAACCAGGACATTATGCGCGGAAATGTCCACTCCCACCAACAACTTGTATGTATTTTCATGCATCGTACCATGATACAGAGGAATGTCTGACACTATTAATAAAAATTTAGGAAAAGAGGAACCAGAACAATTAGACTGTTCATTAGATTTCAGCCGAAGCAAGGGATGAAGGATGGCACATCAATATAGTTACTCATGGAGGAACGAAAATAGGAAATGACATAGTTCGATGGGAACCAGCACATAACCAATGGGTAAATAAGAACACTGACCCCCAGAAGTAGTTAGACACGCAAAAGAAAAAGGAGATCTTTAAAGAATCCTGACAAGAAATTCAGAAGAAGGACATAGCGTCGACTGCACAACAAAGCAAGGAAGCTCTAGAATATGAGATGTTGCCATCGTTGGACCATACCAATGAAATTCATCCCAAGGGACAAGTAATTACAATCAAAGGTTTTTCACAATCATGCGTAAAAGTATTCAGTGATCCTTCATCTGTGAAAATACTGCAAAACCGACTAGAGAAATGTAGCAGTGAGACGAAATAAAATACAGAACCAAAGACCATCAACCACCTACACACATGAAAAAGAACAAGTAGGGAATTTAGATTGAATGCTAACATTGGGGATTTCAACATGGGAGACATTATACTAGATCTAGGATCCGAAGTGAATGAATTACCAAAGAAGACATGTAAATACATGGGAGAGACAACACAAGGATACTCAAATGTCCAATTGAAACTAGCAAACCAGCATAGGGTCCTACCAATAGGAAGACTGAAAGGAGTGACAGTAGATCTTGATTGTGTGCGCACTAAAGAAGACTTCGAAGTCATTGAAATAGTAGATGACACAACACCTTACCCGACATTTCTTGGTCTGGATTGGGAATTTGACAACCAGGCCATAACCAATTTGAAAACCTGAAAAATGACATTTGAATCCAGAGAATATAGGGTCATAGCACCACTAGATCCATCGGAAGGGGAGAGTTTTGTAGAACCCACTTGCCTAGACTTAGAGGAGATCGACCAGTTGTACATAACAACTGTGCATGATGAGGACTACGTAAACCCAACTGCAAATGAGTTACTCAGTTGGCGGAGAATGACTTTATGTGCAACAGACTCAGACACGGGGTTAGAAAACTAGCAACAATGGCTACATGAAGTATCCATGAGGAGATGTGCAAGAATAGACTGCGCAGTAAGGTGGGTAGGCACAACAATCAGAGAACCACCCAACTTCCATGGACTAAATGATTTGGAAACATTCTTGACACAATACGAAGACGAAGTGTTAGAGAATCAGAGACTATTAGCACTAAAGGCCACACCCGCAAGATGGTGGGCCACACACAAGGAGACAATGACAGACTGGTATCAATGTAAGTGCTTACTGCGCATAATATTCAGTGCAGAATAGAAATACAAAAAACAATAGAAATACGAAGGACAAGGAACACCAACAAAACACTTGGCAAAGTGCAAACTGTTGTGGAATATGACACCACTAGACGAATGGCCTCATCACTTCATACATAATTTAGAGGGCATACCAGTGAACTGGTATCAGACCAGGAATTGTGCAAAGGAACTACAACATGGACGACATTGCAACAAAACTTTTCAGTCAACTTCTCATTCGAGCATGAGAACCCCAACATAGATGCAACCCTGAAATGGATAAGAGGATTCATATTCATTAAAGAACTAGAAATATAACTTATCACATAAGAACAACAGCGGAATAAATAGACATTCAATTGTTGTCATGTTACAATGTACAGGAGGAAGCACCAAATGAATATGATCCATGAGATATTCAGATCGCAGAATTAGAAGGTGAAAGAGATGTGGAAGGACCACCCATAGAGTCAGAAGTCATTTCCGTGCCAATCAAGGTAAAGAAAGTTAACATCAGGATAGATGAGTAGCCCAAAATGGCCAGCATTGGAGATTACTGGGATGATCAAACCGTAGAAAGCATCACTGATTTGTTGCACGAATACAGTGACCTCTTTCCCACAACATTTATAGAGATGAAGGGTATAGTCGGAGAACTAGGAGAAATGAAGACACCACTCAGATCCGACACGAGACCTATTAAACAAGGACCATACAGACTGAACCCCATATATAAACAAAAAGTTAAAGATGATATCAATAGGATGCTTGAAGTTGGCATCATCGAACCAGTCGAGGAGTCAAAATGGATAAGTCTGTTGGTAGTACAAGACAAGAAATAAGGAAGAGGGATCAGGATATGCATCGACTTGAGGAAGTTGAATGATGCATGCCTACATGACCCATTCCCTACACCATTCACGGATGAAGTGTTAGAGAATGTGGGGGGACATGAAGCTTACTCATTCATTGATGGATTATCAGGCTACCATCATATTAAGATAGCACAGGAGGACAGACATAAGACCACGTTTGTGACAAAATGGGGATATTATTAGTACACAGTCATGTCGTTTGGACTGAAGACTGCACCCACAATATTCTCCAAAGTGGTCATCGCAACATTTAAGGAATTCATCCATCAGTTTCTTGAAGTATACCTGGATGATTGGACAGTTTATAGTCTATTGAAAAAACATGTGGAAGTTTTATGACTAATGTTAGAGAGATGTGGACAACGCCAGATATCACTGAATATCAAGAAATGCATATTTGGAACACTATTTGGGATATTATTGGGCCATATAGTATGCAAACAAGGCTTGTTAGTGGATCCGGAAAAGATTGCAGTCATTGTCAACTTGCCAGCACCAAAAATAGTCCACCAGATAAGAGAAATGTTAGGACACACAGGATACTATAGGAAATTCATCAAAGGATATGCGCAGATCATAGCACCAATGGAAAAACTGTTAAGAAAGGATACAAATTATCAATGGAACGACGAGTTCCAACATGATCTAGATACTTTGAAGGAAAATATGGTTACTGCGTCGATATTAGTATTTCCAGACTGGGAAAAAACATTCCATGTGCATGTAGATGCATCATCGATAGCACTTGGAGCTATCTTAGCACAACCAGGAACAGGAGACTTGGATCACCCAATAGCGTTTGCAATAAAAAAGTTATCAGACTCCAAACAGAATTATAACATGACAGAAAGAGAAGGCCTCGCCATGGTCTATGCACTACAGAAGTTCAAACATTACCTATTGGGAAAACACTTTAATATGTTTACAGATCACTCAGCCCTAAAATACCTAGTCAACAAGCCAGTTTTGGGGGGGAGAATATGTCAATGGTTACTGTTATTTCAAGAATTTGACTTTGAGGTAATAGTTAAACCAGGAAAATTGAACGCATGACCTAACCACCTATCAAAAATCACAAATGGAGAATAACCTACGAATTTAGAAGACAACTTTCTGGATGCACAGTTATTCTCAGTACAAATTGTTGATGACTATTTCATAGAGATCATCCAATACTTGAGCACAGGTACTACACCGCAAGAATATGCCACCGTGTAGAAGAAGAACCTGGTAGTCCATGCATACGACTATCAATTGATCACAGGACATCTATACAAGATGGGCACAAATAACATCTTGCGAAGGTACGTGTTAGAGCATGAATGACCAATAATTTTAGTAGAAGTCCACAAGGGAATGGAAGGAGGGAATTATGCAGGAAATGATACCGTGCAGAAGGTATTACATGCAGGACTATGGTGGCTAACGACTCACAAAGACTCGAAAGAATACTGCCAGAGATGTGATGTCTGTCAAAGGGTAGGCAAACCCAACAGAAGGGACGAGATGCCACAACAACCACAAGTAACATTACAGGCATTTGAAAAATGGGCAATAGACTTTGTGGGACCAATTAACCCACCATCCAAAAGGACAGGGGCAAGATACATTATCACCGTGACAGAATACCTAACAAGATGGGTGAAAGCCACACTAGTAAAAGATTGCAGTGCATAGACAGCTGCACACTTCTTGTTTGAACAAGTAATCACTAGATTTGGGTGCCCAAGAGTCTTGATGAGAGACCAAGCATGCA
This sequence comes from Picea sitchensis, assembly GCA_010110895.2. Taxonomy (NCBI): domain Eukaryota; kingdom Viridiplantae; phylum Streptophyta; class Pinopsida; order Pinales; family Pinaceae; genus Picea; species Picea sitchensis. The sequence goes on from SNQJ01S0147606.1 coordinate 17,818, forward strand.
CTTCATAAACAACACAATCCACACGATGACTGAATAGTTTGAAGTTCATCACTAGAAGAGCACACCATATCATCCACAAGCAAATGGCACAGTAGAAGCCTTCAACAAAATTCTGGAGAATGCATTGAAAAAGATTTGTAACATCAACAGAGATGACTAGGACCTAAAAGTACCAAAAATATTATGGGCATATAGGAATACATGCAAAAAATTGACAGGGCACACACCATTCAAACTAGTCTATGGACAAGAAGCAGTAGTGCCATTATAATGTTTAGTACCTAGCTTACGCGTAGCAACTATCACACAAATGACAGAACGAGGCGCAATACAGGAGAGACTGAATTAGTTATTGTCAATGCAGGAAGACCGAATCTTGGCAGGATTCCATCAACAAGTGTAGAAAGCAAGAGACAAAGCTTGGCACAATCGACACATCAAGAATAAAACATTCAAGGAAGGAGATCTAGTATTGCTCTATGACAACAAATCATTTCAGCACCCAGGAAAGCTTAGAATGCATTGGTTAGGGCCATACAAAGTAAAAGTTGTCACATACGGAGGAGTTGTACAAATAAGTGATTTATCATGTGCAGAACTTAGAGGAATGATTAATGTGAGCCGACTGAAGCTGTACAAGGACAACTGACCACCCACCGCATAGTAAAAAAAAAAAATTTAAAAAATCAAGAAGAGAACAAAAAGGAAACAAGACTAAAAAGCACGCAGCATGCCATAAGCCACACGAAGTTCGAAACATGAATACAAAAAAGGCAAGGAAAACGTTCATATCAAAAGGGAAACAAGTGGGAAAAGGAAAGTCGGAAAAAGATGTATGACAGGACAGCACTAGGCGGAATTAAAGCACGGCAAGGACCGATGGGACATCACATTAAACACACCAACTAGAGATGGAAAAGAAAGTGTAATGGCAAGTATGAAATCGTTGCAGATGCATTGAACCCATAGTTATGGTGCATTAAATGCATAATGGAGGAAGCATCCTCGACAAGCTTCATGACAAGCCCATACAACATGCGAGCACGAGAGAAACTAGTCTATTCATGAAAGAAGAACAAAGAGAGATTAATAGCGGCTAGAACAAACAAAGAAAGACCATAGAGCTCACTGAAGTTATTCGAACTCAGCAAACATTCAAAAGTCACCATGATGGAACTACCAAAGCTAGCAGAACCAGGCCAGACAACCAGACTGACCAGGGTTCAAACTAGGTCACGAGGACGGCTGGAAGAAAATGAACAGCAGTAGTGAGAGATCGTTGACATCGATGAAATTCCATCCCCAGAGACATTATCGTTGAACTCTACACCGATACTGGAATATATACAACAACCACAAGAAGAGGCCATGAAAGAGAATATGCTAGTAGTGGTGCAAGAGCCTCAGAATGAGGAAGCAGAAACCCAAAAGGAAGTGCAACTAGAAAGCATCGAAGCAATCGTGGAAGTTAGCGGAACGACATAGAATCTGGAAGCAACAGTGCAACCAGATGAGTGGAAAACACCCATCTTAGGTCAACCAACAGAGGAGACCACTGGAAATACATCGACTTGGCCACAATGGATTATGGGGGAGAAAACAAAAGCTACTAGAACTTCGAACCAGCCACCGCAACAGGAAGATAGAGTACAGATACTGATCTCACCCCGCAAGAAACCTGTAGCAAAAATTGTTCTACCACACATACCAGTTTGAGTATAGGTAGAACCAAAGCTACTGGGTCACATCAGGAAGCTCAAGTATTATGACCATGATGTATCAAACGAAACCAAGTTCCTAGAACTTGCACAAAGGGTCTTTATGCAGACCATAGGCATAACCCGACTTGGAGAAACGATCAACCAGCCACACCAGTGGGTAGCTGGGCTAGAGAGAAAATGAATCTTAGGCTTTTTGAAGCTACCACATTTTGGAAAAGGCCAGTACATGACATAATGCATCAAGCAATTGTTAGAATTCACACATGGAGGGGATATATGGCTGGAAAAACCTGTCCCCATAACTATTGATCTTATTGCACAAATAATAGGATTACCAATCCAGGGTATGGATCTCGCGTTGGTTTTGGATGATAAATCCAAGGAGAAAGTGTTGGCAGAGGAAATGAAAAATAAATATGGCACTGCCAAGGAAACGAGAGGCATCATGATCAAATGAATCAACAACGCAGTTACACAATTGGGTGCAAGGATATTAGCCTACAAATTGCTAAGAAAATGTCGCAAAAGACAAAGTACTAGCAGGAGTCATTGCAGTTGTAGCTCATTGCGCAGAAGTCACCTCAATGAGTTGGGCACCATATTTATTGAACTTATTTCAAGAGGAATTCAAATATGCACAGAACCTAGGCACATAGTTCCATTACTCATGGTTAATACCCTAATAGCCTTCATGGGATGGTGAGAACCAGGGTATGTAATTTTTTGTACTAGACCACAGCCAGCGGGAGTGAGATACCTATTACTAAGATCTAGGCCGCAGGCCAGACATAAGAAGGAGAATGGAATCATATTTGAAGCATATCTACAGGACATATAGGAAGCTATCAACCGATCATGGAGAGTAACACCAGAGGTTGTCGTGTGATATGCGGACATCGCCAACTTCCGGGCCACACGCCAAATAATGTGGATACAACCAAGGAAGGATCCATATAAAAAGTGGCTACAGATGCACTACTGCATCATAGATGGTGATATCGACATGGTAATTAGTGAATGGCCTGATGAATGGAGGATCCCAGCCATTACCCAAGAGGTATCGGAAAGAACAACAGAAGGAGAGGCAGTGCAGGTGAAAACGCAGCCTCCGGAAATCCCAGTGCCCAAGAAACCAAAGACAAGCCAAAGAAAGCCAACTCAAGTAGACGAAGGGTCAAAGAAAACAAGGACCCATAAGGGGAATAAAGAGACTACACAACCGACCAACGGATAGTAGAAACAGGCTGAGGGAGCGCAGGAGACCACCCCAAATCCCATCACACAGGAACCAGGGGGAACTAAGAGACCAGCCGCACAGCAGGAGGTGTGCACAAGAAATCAAAGGCACAACGATCATTTCCAGACTATATGATCACAGAGGAAAATGGGGAAATGATCGCCAGAATGGTCCAGGAGTGTTTCGCAGAAGACTTCGATCATGTAGCACATCACACGGATAAATTGCAAAAAGAGTTGGCATAAATGGGATAGTTCCTCAAGAAATTTGGGGAAGTACAGATAGCAAGCAGCAGCAGAGGCGTAGAGCCATCGACACTATATACCAAAGAAAGAGTGGAGGTATAAGAACGAGACCCAATCCACTCCATGCCACATGTAAACACAATGATCTACATCAAACCTATCATGTTGTGCATGGATGAAATCATGGGACAGACACCCTTGAAGGACTTAGACCACATCCAATTGGTCTTGATGTGAATGCCATCAAGGGCACTACACAAATTGTAGGTTAGCGTCGACCATGAGGTATAGTCTCGTGCACATAAAAACTTAGTCGAGCTACAGCAAGCAACAAAGAAGCGAGAGGTGTTAGAAAAATTTTGTGAGCAGACCAAGTTTGAAACTCAGGAGGAAAAAGAATGTAGGAACAAACTGGAATGAAGAGTGGGAGGAATTTTTGAGAAAATCACAAACACCGTGCAAGGAAATGAGCTCCCAGTAGCAGAAAAGATCGACCAAATTGAGCAAGCAATTGATCAGTATCAGAAGGAGATCGAGAATCTCCAAGAACAACTCACACCAACCACTCCACCAGTAGTGAAGGAACAAAGGAAGTAGGAAGCAANTGCAACTGCAGGAGATAGAGCAGCAGGTTATCAGAGCAGCTGAATTGTTCGATAAAGCAGTGCAACTTTGGACAATATTGGAGGAGGATCCACAGGTCCAACATTGGGACAAGGAAGAGGAAAGGATCAATGCAGCACTCCAAGAACTCAAACAAAGGCAGAAGACCATACCAATCCCAGAATGAGTCAAAGGGACGCAAGAGATTAAGAAGATGCAGGCAGAACTTATCACTGCATAAACATAGAAATAGGAGCGTTAGGCTCAAATAGAGCCATTACATGAATGGGTAGCAGAAGTACTTGCACAAGTAGAAGGAGATAAAACACATATAGCACAAACCCAGACAGAATGTGCAGGATTACTAAGAGACGAAGTGGGAGCTTAGGTAGTAGACACCATCAAGGAGAATACCACGCAGGCACTGACAAAAGCAGCAGAGCTCAAGGAAAAGTTCCAGACGATCACCAAGGAGATCGAGGAAGCTCAAAAGGATTAGGTGACTCAGGAAGAGTCACATGTCAGTTTTGGGTGCCTGTTGGCACCAGGCCGAAGTGGAAAGAAGGATGATCATGAGGAAAGAAAGTGTACAGAAACTGAAGTAACAGTTGGAAGGTAACACAACACGTGCGCATGCAAGAAAGCGTGCACAAGGAAAGCGACAACTAGAGGAAGAACAACACGCGCGCATGGGAGGAAGACCTAATGTCGGTAGGTTTAGGGTTTTGGTAAATACATTGTAAATGGTTGAAGAGCCCGATAGATATAAATATAGATACGTAGGTATCATATAGAGGTTCATCTTTTGTATTAGTTTGATTTTGGTATTAGTTCGACTTTTGTATTGTTCCATCATAGATATGTACGAGTTGATGCGTTATGTAAGACGGGTACAAACCATTTTTGTAAGCTGTTTAGCTAACAACAGGGGATCTGAGGACTAGATCCTGGGTTGTGGAGCCTAGTGCGATCTAGTTCGCCTCATATAGATCTTACCCATTTTGAGGAGAATTATAAGAACATGGCTCTGGAGATGCAGAACTACCATAATAAAAGAGCCAAGAGCCAAATATTTGTTGACGTATCCCAGGAGCGGGTGAACCATGGTAATATCTGTGTAATGTGATGAATGCATGTATATCTTTACTTTCTTTGAGCAGTTAATTGTTATTCTTAATGGACAAGTTAATACATTGTTATAGAATATGATTGTGATGTTCAAGAAATAAATTGTGAAAGATAAATACACACCCATGAATAATAGTAGATTTCAATCCCAATTTGTAGTACATGGCTCTGAATAATAAACCCCTATATCATACTCGATCCTAGGCTGTAAACACTTGAGTCTTACAGCCACCCATTTAAAGTTATCTCGGGTGAGACTACGCAGTGCATTTTTTGTACTATGTTGCCTTCTAGTCTACCAGGGGGGTCGATAGTTTTAGAGGCTTTGTTGGAAACCCGAAAGACATGAACCCTTGGTCAATAAATCAGATGATCAAGAAAGAAGGATAAGTAATTAAAACCAACACCTTGTAAGAATGCTATAAATGGAGGTCATGGGTGCCCAAAAAATTTAAGAATTTCATAGTGTTGTTATGATGCCTCAATCCTCCTTCAAGAATCCTCTTTTATTATTGGATCATTCTAGCAACATTTCAATAAGCCATTCCACTCACCTCTTGAGGGAATAGGCTTGGATTTCTTCACCATTTTATTTCTTGTTTATCATTGTAAGAAGAGCTCTCAAATAGGGGACTCAAGAGCCATCCCAAGGAGGAAGAGGGGATCCATAAGTCCTCCTTTATCTACGGTGTTTTCCAACTAATATAGTTATCCATTGGTGGCATAATCTTGGTCATTTGGTTGATTGATTTTGATTCAAATTTTCTTATGCATTTTAGTTTTATTTCCTTAGTTTTTTTTAGTTTATTTGTTTGTGTATTTCATGTGCTTGGATTATCTAACTCATGCACTAACCTTTGTCTTGTCTAGCAATCCCAACTAGACTTGCAAGTGCCCTTCTTTTGCTCACTCAAGTGATGAAAAGGACACAACAGATTGACGACCATACTGGGGATAAGGTATCAATTTCCTCCCTATTTGGGCTTTTAGAGCACTTCTTTTTGACCCATTTACCTTGCAGGAACCATA
>SNQJ01S0147607.1:0-23589 GCA_010110895.2 Picea sitchensis
TTAACTGCTTCTTAGTTGAATGATCTTTCTCATCTTTTCTTCTGTCCATCATTTAAATTATTAAAGATCCAGTTGAATGCATTATCTCTCCCTGTGAAAGTCTTCTTTGGCGTTTCTGGTTGTTTCTTGTATTTAATTAGACACAGACCCCATAGCCCAATGGATGTGTAAACTGTCTCAACCAATTTATAAAACCTTTTACAACAAAACATGCTTGCTCCTTTTACCTAGCCTAATATCTAGATTAAAAACAAAGCTAAATCATATAGAGATATCCCTCTCTGAAGCTGGAAGGGCTAGATCCCAGCTTTAAAAGCGGTTGGATAAAGTTACCTTTGTGGATTCCTTTTTTGTCAACCTCTTGGAAATTTACAGAGTGCTAACAGTCCCAAGACTCTCCAAGCCCTATGTTCCAGTGTTATGTTCCAGTAATATATGCTCTACAAGCAGCCTTCCAATCCTATCGTTAGCCCCTCTCAAACTCGACCCGACAAACTACTGTAACCCCGATTCGCAAAGGTCCTCGTGGAACGACTGTTAGGTGTCTAGTGGGGCCTCACGTGACAACCCTTTCTCAACCCGCGGGGGTGTCTCCTCCCACAGATGTGCAAAAACCCTCCTAGAACCCACATATAAAACGCTCGACCTCCTCCTGAAACTTACTTCATACACCCTGCGTAAGTTGATATGCCTCCCAACTCTCTCCAGCATGAAACTAAACACCACAATTAACCCCAATGAGTACTTTGAATGAATTCTCCTCTTTTTCTAGATAGGGTGGATATTGTATCACTGAAACTAAACCTACAATAGAAGGGTTTTTCCCCAAACCCCAATGAAAATGATATCTACAAAAACACTCCAATAAGATATCAAATCATAATACTAACATGAAAGGTTACTCTTCTATTTATGCTTTCCTTGGACCCTCTAACTTTCCCCATTTTGACCAAATCAAATCTTCACTTCATTTTCCTTCCAATTCCATTTAAATATAATTATTTATTTTATTTAATGTCACTTTTAGGACTTGTCATTCTTTTTACCTAGTGACACCAAATAAACCTCCGTGACTCCCTTTTTCCTTGTTGAATATAGTCTACATGAGTCATATAGTCTATTGAGTCCTCTTCTGTCACGGTCAATTGGAAAGGGACAATACAAGATCATATTGGATCTTGAGAGGAAAACAAAAATATTTTTTTCGTGGGGCCTAAGAACATCCACAAATAATCAAACCTAGTCCTATGATCTTCTCCAAGGTCTCCTTCTTGTGAAGGAATCCTACACAAAATATTTGATCACCATTAGAGATTCAAGTTTCATTCTCAAATTGATGGTTATAAAATCAACTCCAATAAATAATAAGCTCACCTTGATCATTGCTCAAATAAATAAGGAGGTTAATAGTTTAAAGAGGGATTCATACTTTGCGTCATGAGATAACTTAATTTTCAAGTTCATTTTCTACCCAATGAAGCCACCAGCTCTCTCAATCAAGGGGTCTTGAAAAAAATGGGGGGGTGATGTAATCATTATATCCCATAACTTTCCATAAGAATCTAAGGTATATGAACTCAAGCCATGTCACATATCTATTAACTAACACATGTTCCAACATCTCTCAAATAAATATTCAAGTGAGGGGAGGAGACTTGCAAGGACATGACCCCATCTCATTTGCATGCGAGAATTAATCATTGTCATGTCTATTGAATTCTTCTTTATGGTTTTTCATTGGCGAGGTGGGACTGTGGAGAAAACTTGGGTTGAATTTCACAGTGGCTTCTGGAGTATCCTCAATTGGACTTAAACCCACCTAGTAAGAGATACCTTTCATCTCTAGCTAGTTTATTGGGAATTCAGTCTATAGGTCACAACACTTGCATATATTCTATGGATAATTTCTAGAGTTCTATATGCATTTAGATATCTAAAAATTGTCTTTGGGTTTTGGATCTCGATAAAAAGGAGTATTTTCCCTCTTCCTATGTTCTTTAGTAGTGCCCATTCCTTTGGCTCTTTCTATGCAATTAGTAATCATATTTTGTCACTATATGCACTGGTATTTAAATGTTTGGGATATGCCCCTATGGTTATACTTGGGATTGGATGTGTTGGTTTCTTCAATTTATGTTATAAAAATTTCTAGAAGTATAGTGTTTTGCGTATAATGTTAGGCCTATGGAGTAAAGAACCTTTTCTATGTGCTAGAAATATCTTTGGTTAGCTTGGTTCCAATTTGACTATGCCACCCTCAACTATATTTGTTCTAGGTTTAGAAATCATGGAGTACAAGAATATTCAGGAGTTTTGAATAACTCTTCGAAGGCATGAAGAGTCTATCCAATGCAATAAAACCTCCTTGTTTTTGGTGACCTCTAAAGTTCATGAAAATGAAAATCAATGTGTTACACGTAATGTGACAACTATGAATCTCTTGGTCAAAGAAAGGAAGAAACTAAATGTTTTGGAAGTAGATTGCGGTATTATAAGGAATCTAGTCATCAACATTGGTAAATACTCTCAGTCCACAGCCTCAAAGCATATGATCTCAATAAACTCTATGTAGGAAGAATACAAGGATGAAGAGATAGCACATCAAATGAAATATCACATGGACATCAAACAACATAATTCTCTTGCTTTCAATGTAGGTCAAGATGAGGAAAATAACCATCACATATTCCACTAATTCTTATGATTCTCAAAGTAATTAGAATACTAGGCGTTTTTATTAAGTAATTTATTGCAAGTAAACTTGGGACTTAATAAATGTAGACATTTGCAAACTCTCTTATGTGCTTCATGAGAGTGAGCAATTTAGTTTGAAACTTTATATTGATACTAATATAATTTTATTAGCTATGTTACATCTTTTTTTACAATATTTCCCAATTTCAATTAATATATATTTTAAAAAAATTTAAATAAAATTTAATAACAAAATTTCATCCAATTATGTTTTTTAATATAAAAAATACTATTTTTAGTATCTTTTCATTTTCAATACTTTTTCATGGCTCTTATCTTCATGTTTAAGTTAAAAAATTTCTAACTTAATATATTAATATATTTGGTGGAAACTTTTCCTATGTCATTAATTCACATTCTTAGTTTATGAATGTTCTTTGTATATATTTTTTTCTTAATTAATTAAAATTAATATTAAAAAGTAATATTTACTTATTAATTTATTAATAAGCTACAAAAGTCCTCCACTCGATATTTAAAAAAGAAATTCTCAAACATAATATCTTTCATAAGAACTGTAAAAGGAATTGTCAATATTGTGCCATTGGCGCATATTCACACTTTATGCATACTATTTCTGGGCATTTTTCCTTAATCGAATGAAATTACTACATTCAACAAAATTATTAATAAAAACTATAAATTTATCCATTTTCACTCTTGGGTCAAAAGAAAATTCTAGACATGGTATCTTTCATGGTATCTCACAAGGCATCACATCATTCATTCAGATATAATGTATCTGAGCACTTATCATAGAGAAGTAGTTTAGATCTAACAGATTCAGGCACTAGCACATTTATATAAGTTAGATATAACATCCATATACATCATTAGCACAAAGAATAAACAGATCTATCTATCTATATCAAAGCACTTAGAAATTAAAGACATAAACACATCAACACATTGCACAAAGCAGAGCAACACAACATATACATGGTTCAACCCCACCCTGGGGCTACGTCCACCAACTCTTCTTCTTTATTATATTTCTCAAGATTCTTACAGGCACATAGCATCCAAATCCTACTCTGCAGAAGACAAGATATTTGTGTGCACTCCGCCAGATCATCCTTCTTCGAGCTAGGATAAAGCACTAAGACTTCTACAAAAGCATCCACCTAGCTCTGCAAGATTCACATAATATGTACAGATCACTTAAAATACTTCAATCACATATATCTAGCACTTATCCATTTGTAACTACTCTTTTCTTACATTGCCTAGACATTTATTTATAATTTACAAAATAGGCCTAAACATGGGTAAACCCATGGGCCAACATCCCATACCCGTTACATAATCCCAAATCCCAAAAGGACCCAAAAAGGGGCCGAGATCCTGCGATCTCTGCTTCATCTTGCACTCCTCCTTCGACAGGTTGTCGAAGTCCCAAAATAGGTCAAAATTGACCAAGGATCTCCCAAAACTTGGTCAAGGGCCAACAGGCCCCCAACACTTACCTCTGACTCATCCTGAGTTACTTTGATCTGGTTAGTTCTGCTTCGAAAGCCTCGAGCTTGGCTCGAGCTTCTTCAACTTGTTGTTGTGCCATGGCCTCCTGTGCAGCGAACTCTTGGATGACTACCTTGTTCACAGGTCCCTCCAGGCATTGTTCAGCTGTAGTGACAACCTGCTCCAGCTCTTATCCTCGGCCTTCGAACTCTGTGAACAATTGGTAAGCCTTATCTTATATAGGTTGGAGCCTCTAAGTTACTTCCATAACTCTGCTCTGGATAGTGTGGATCTGTTTCTGGGCGGTGCATTTCTCTTGGGATCGCTTCATTCTTTTCACAGCTGACAGGGGATTCAACTGCGCTTGTATCGTTTCATCTTGATACTTCGCTTCTTGGAGCTGCAACTCTAGTGCCTTCAGTTATGGATTCTCAATGAGTTTCTCATAGGTATGGGCACTGTGATCAGTAAGTTTCTTAAATTACATATCAAGGGATTTTATTCTCTCAACTGCGCTTCGAGCAATTGCTTCTCTTTGAACCCTTACATCCTATGGAGTCTCGGGCACTCCGCGGTGCTCTAAGTCTACTATACGTTGTTGTAGCTACTAGATAGCTTCTGTGAGCTTCTCTACATGTTGTGTGACTCGATCCTCTGCCTTTATTTCTAGGACTATTACAAAGCGAAGTGTTCTACTGAATGCTTCTTTCACTTCGAGTTGCTCCGCGAGCAACTATTCTTTTCCTTGCTATATTTGTGTTTTTTCTTCATCGAACTTTGCTTGGAGAGAAATCTTTTCCTGTTTTGTAGCTCGATGCTACTATACAAGTACTCTTTTCACTTGATTCAAGGCCTGGGTGGATTGTTCTGTTTATTCTTGTGCTCATCGAAGGCGAGCTTCGACTATATCAGCTAGTCAGTGGAGTTGGGCTGGCTCATCTCCCAACTCTGGTTCTCCCGATGGTAGGGGCATAGTGGAGACTGCGCAGATGGAATGAAGGGTCTGTTGTACGCCTCAAAGTTTGATTTCAATTCTATCATACATTTCCTCCTGCTTCGCTCCTTGTTTCTCTGTTATTTCCAGTGAAGCTTTGTTCAAGGATGCGATGATGAAGTCAAAATCATCGGAGGTGAGGACAGTCTGCATCTTGGTCATGGTGGCTTTAGATTTATTTCATTAAGAAGGTTTTAGGGGGGTAACCTTCCTCTTCTTCAAGGGGTCAACCTCATCTTTGGGTGGTGTTACTTCACTGGCCTTTTGTTCAGCTTCTACTTCGTCATCACCCCCTCGATTAGGTGACACTAAAGGAGTCTTTCCTGAGGTGCTGCTTAAGTTTTGGACCTCCTCAGTCTTCTTATGTTTGCTAGTTTCAGGTGGATTCTGCTTTTTATGAGTGTCCTCTGGGCTGTCAAGATCAAATATCTCTGTGGGGTTGGTAGGGATAAGGAGGTCATTGGACCATTCCTTAGTGATTTATCGAAGGTCTTCTTCTATATTATTATAATATGACTAGAGTTTCTCTTGATGTTCATCTCCTCACACTATAATGTAGATGAAGTTTCGATTTGCACTGAACTTCATCAAGGGTCGGAACCTTTGAAAGGTGTTCAGAGTCATGCAAGGCTCGGATTTGATGGCTCGCTTTAGCTAGAGGTAGTTTGTATGAAACACAACATTCAACTGCCATTGTTTGTTCATATTAGTTTAATACCACAGGGTAGCGAACTTCGCGGAAAGCGGTTCAAACGGATCGATGTCTGGGAAGGTTGCTCCTTCCGGCATCTCCCAGGAAACAAATGTAATGAGGACCAGGAGCTAGCTGAAATGAAATTCATAACTCTAATCCTGTGCTTCTCGACAATCTAGTTCCAACTGGTTAACTAGGTACCTCTCCTAGTTCATTTGTAGGCCTTTCGCGCACTTTCCTGCGAGGTCAATGACAAATCCGGTGATCTACGTAGGTTGGTTCTTCCTTACTAACCTTCTATCTATTAGTTGGAATGTTAGGCGCACTGCACCACTCTGGATGGAAGCTACCTTGTAGCCTCTTGTTCCCTTCTCAATGTCACCATATGTATCCTTGATCTTCTGTGCAAGTGCGTGATCTGCGATGTTTCCTAGATAAAATTCCTATGGGTCAGGTCCTTGCATACTCAATCATGTGATCCTGTGGATCAACGTTGGGTCAATTGTAATGCAGCGGTCTAGACATAAGTAGCCGCCATTGTAACACGACAATAGCAACTTGAAACAGGCGTTGACTTCTTGGTGTCTTCCGAAGTGTGGGATCTTCATGACATTCAACAGGGTGGATTGCGCGAGGTTCATTGTCCATGACTAGGGGATGATCTTTGAGTTCTTCCCTTTATTTCTGGTTAAGTACTTGTATGGGGCAAGCATAGCATAGATATTGCGATCTCTGAGGTTGAAGTCGTTGAAATTTAGTGTTTCGATCTTTTCCTGCTCTACTCGAACTATGCATATCCCTTTCGGGAGGTACACAGTGACTATGGTGTATTCAAAATCTCTTGGTACACTATCACGATTCACCGCACCAGCCAGAGGCGGGATGTAATCAGGTAATATGGTTGGAATTAGTTTTGCATTTACGAGGTCATCTTTATGCTTGGTTTTTTTTTATGTTGATGGTCGGGATGGTTCGGCTCTGTAAGAAGTCGACGGAGAGGCTTGCACCATTCTCGTTGATGAATATTGTATACCTACAAACATCGACATGACTCTTTCATTCATGAGATCGATCGCAACTTCTTCGACAATTTTTTCTGCAGTGCTGAACTCGTCCTACATACACACTTGGGGTTGGAAATATTCGAGTTTGAGGAGTAACTTAGACACTACAATAGGATAGAGGGAAATAGCACAATGATCATTGTGTAAAATCAACGAGTCTACGAGCTCAGATTCACAGTTAGAAAAAGTGTTCTTGGTGAATGGTGTAACGGGATAAATAGATAACTTGGCAACAAATTGCTTGCAACGGTCGAGAAGCCTTCATTAACTCTATTTTGTCCATTATGGCGTGGTCCAACGGTCTGGTGGTGAACCATAAATGCCTTTCTACCCATTTGGGGGGTCAACCGAATGTTTATATTGGTCCCAACGGTCATATTGCTTCACCCTGGCGAAGTGCCATGTGATATTGTTCTGTTATCCCGACGAAGCTCCAATTTTGAAAATTTTCCTTCTGCGAAGTTCCCTCTGGAACCTTCTGTAACTTATCGATATTAGCTCTCTTCTTACTTAACTTTCTATCTTTCTTTCCAGTGGAACCTTCTGTAACTTATCTATATTATCATAGTTACTTCGCGTTGTTGAGATTCTTTCCTAAGATTCGAGGGTGATACTTCTTCTTTATATGGAACAGGTACTTCGATATTTGGTGGGTCATCTAGTGTTCTTGCAACTTCGATATCCAGGTCTCTAGTGTTAAATAGCTTCGATCTGTTATTTTGTTCTTCAATTAAGTGTGTGATCCTTCTAGTCATGAAATCTTTTAACTCTTTCTTCTTCTATGCTAAAACTTCTTCTTCTCCTTGCCTTCTGGATTGATTTCTTTCAATCCAAGGTTTTCCTAGTAACATGGTAAACGGGGCATTGTTCTCAATAAATTTAATAACCTCAAAATATTCCTCTGTCAAAGTTCCATTGGAATTAATAGATATTTGGGTGAGCTTTCCACATAGGTTTATCATCTTTCCTCTAAATAGACCTATTCCTCCCAATGAAGGATTCATAGTAGGCTTCCCTAAAAGTTCCCAAGTTCTTTTTGTCATGATATTGACCTGTGTTTCCTCATCTAGAACAAAGTCAATGTTGAAGTCTCCTATTCTTTCTTCAAGGCATTCGTTTTCTTTTAAGACCTCTGATAAACTAACATGTTGGTGATCATTAAGGGTTTCTTTCAACTGTAGCAATACTTTCTCTGATTCTTTCTGAGGTTCTGCCATAATAGTAGTTTCTGGATCTGCTTTAGGGTTTTCTTGTCTCATGTTCATTTAATGTCACTTTTAGGACTTGTCATTCTTTTTACCTAGTGACACCAAATAAACCTCCTTGACTCCCTTTTTCCTTGTTGAATATAGCCTACATGAGTCATATAGTCTATTGAGTCCTCTTCCGTCACGGTCAATTGGAAAGGGACAATATAGGATCATATTGGATCTTGAGAGGAAAACAAAAATATTTTTTTCGTGGGGCCTAAGAACATCCACAAATAATCAAACCTAGTCATATGCTCTTCTCCAAGGTCTCCTTCCTGTGAAGGAATCCTACACAAAATATTTGATCACCATTAGAGATTCAAGTTTCATTCTCAAATTGATGGTTATAAAATCAACTCTGATAAATAATAAGCTCACCTTGATCATTGCTCAAATAAATAAGGAGGTCAATAGTTTAAAGAGGGATTCATACTTTGCGTCATGAGATAACTTAATTCTCAAGTTGATTTTCTACCCAATGAAGCCACCAACTTTCTCAATCAAGGGGTCTTGAAAAAAATGGGGGGTGATGTAATCGTTATATCCCATAACATTCCTTAAGAATCTAAGGTATATGAACTCAAGCCATGTCACATATCTATTAACTAACACATGTTCTAACATCTCTCAAATATATATTCAAGTGAGGGGAGGAGATTTGCAAGGACATGACCCTATCTCATTTGCAAGCGAGAATTAATCATTGTCATGTCTACTAAATTCTTCTTTATGGTTTTTCATTGGCGAGGTGGGACTGTGGAGAAAACTTGGGTTGAATTTCATAGTGGCTTCTAGAGTATCCTCAATTGGACTTAAACCCACCTAGTAAGAGATACCTTTCATCTCTAGCTAGTTTATTGGGAATTCAGTCTATAGGTCACAACACTTGCATGTATTCTATGGATAATTTCTAGAGTTCTATATGCAATTAGATATCTAGAAATTGTCTTTGGGTTTTGGATCTCGATCAAAAGGAGTATTTTCCCTCTTCCTATGTTCTTTAGTAGTGCCCATTCCTTTGGCTCTTTCTATGCAATTAGTAATCATATTTTGTCACTATATGCACAGGTATTTAAATGTTTGGGATATGCCCTTATGGTTATACTTGGGATTGGATGTGTTAGTTTCTTCAATTTATGTTATAAAAATTTCTAGAAGTATAGTGTTTTGCGTATAATGTTAGGCCTATGGAGTAAAGAACCTTTTCTATGTGCTAGAAATAGCTTTGGTTAGCTTGGTTCCAATTTGACTATGCCACCCTCAACTATATTTGTTCTAGGTTTAGAAATCATGGAGTACAAGAATATTCAGGAGTTTTGAAGAACTCTTCGAAGGCATGAAGAGTCTATCCAATGCAATAAAACCTCCTTGTTTTTGGTGACCTCTAAAGTTCATGAAAATGAACATCATTGTGTTACACATAATGTGACAACTATGAATCTCTTGGTCAAAGAAAGGAACAAACTAAATGTTTTGGAAGTAGATTGAGGTATTATAAGAAATCCAGTCATCAACATTGATAAATACTCTCAGTCCACAACCTCAAAGCATATGATCTCAATAAACTCTATGTAGGAAGAATACAAGGATGAAGAGATAGCACATCAAATGAAATATCATATGGACATCAAACAACATAATTCTCTTGCTTTCAATGTAAGTCAAGATGAGGAAAATAACCATCACATATTCCACTAATCCTTATGATTCTCAAAGTAATTAGAATACTCAGTGTTTTTATTAAGTAGTTTACTTGCAAGTAAACTTGGTACTTAATAAATGTAAATATTTGCAAACTCTCTTATGTGCTTCATGAGAGTGAGCAATTTAGTTTGAAACCTTATATTGATACCAATATAATTTCATTAGCTATGTTACATCTTTTTTAGTACAATATTTCCCAATTTCAATTAATATATATGTTAAAAAATTAAAAAATTAAAATTAATAACAAAATTTCATCAAATTATATTTTTTAATATAAAAATTTTAATATAAAAAATACAGTTTTTACTATCTTTGCATTTTCAATACTTTTTCATGGCTCTTATCTTCATGTTTAAGTTAAAAAAATTCTAACTTAATATATTAATATATTTGGTGGAAACTTTTCCTATGTCATTAATTCAATATATTAATATATTTGGTGGAAACTTTTCCTATGTCATTAATTCACATTCTTAGTTTATGAATGTTTTTTGTAAATATTTTTTTCTTAATTAATTAAAATTAATATAAAAAATAAATATTTACTTATTAATTTATTAATAAGCTACAAAATTCCTCCACTCGATGTTTAAAAAAAATTCTCAAACATAATATCTTTCATAAGAACTGTGAAAGGAATTGTCAATATTGTGTCATTGGCACATATTCACACTTTATGCATACTATTTATGGGCATTTTCCCTTAATCGAATGAAATTACTACATTCAACAAAACTGCTAATAAAAACTATAAATTTATCCATTTTCACTCTCGGGTTAAAAAAAAATGTAGACATGGTATCTCACAGAGCATCACATCATTCATTTAGATATGATGTATCTAAGCACTTATCATAGAGAAGTAGTTTAGATCTAACAGATTCAGGTACTAGCACATTCATATAAGTTAGATCTAACATCCATATACATCATTAGCACAAAGAATAAACATATCTATCTATCTATATCAAAGCATTTAACAATTAAAGACATAAACACATCAACACATTGCACAAAGCAAAGCAACACAACATATACGTGGTTCACCCCCACCCTGGGGCTATGTCCACCAACTCTTCTTCTTTATTATCTTTCTCAAGCTTCTTACAGGCACATAGCATCCAAATCCTACTCCGCAGAAGACAGGAGATCTGTGCACACTCCGCCAGATCCTCTTTCTTCGATCTAGGATAAAGCTCTAAGCCTTCTACAATCACTTGCACTCAACTCTGCAAGCTTCACATAGTATGCACAGATCACTCAAAATCCTTCAATCACATAGATCTAGCACTTATCCATTTGTAACTACTCTTTTCTTACATTGCCTAGACATTTATGTATACTTTACAAAATAGGCCTAAACATGGGTAAACCCATGGGCCGACATCCCATACCCGTTACATAATCTCAAATCCCAAAAAGGACCCAAAAAGGGGTCGATATCCCATGATCTCTGCTTCGTCTTGGGCTCCTCCTTCGACAGACTGTCGAAGTCCCAAAATAGGTCAAAATTTAACAGGGATCTCCCAAAACTGGGTCAAGGGCCAACATGCCCCCAACACTGAACTATGACTCATCCCGAGTTACTCTGATCTAATTAGTTCTTCTTTGAAAGCCTCAAGCTTGGCTCGAGCTGCTTCAACTTGTTGTTGTGCCATGGCCTCCTGTGCAACAAACTCTTGGATGACTACCTTGTTCACAGGTCCCTCGAGGCATTGTTCAGCTGTAGTGACAACCTTCTCTAGTTCTTCTCCTCAGCCTTCAACCTTTGTGAACAATTGGTAAGCCTTATCTTGTACAGGTTGGAGCCTCTGAGTTACTTCGATAAATCTTCTCTGGATAGTGTGGATCTGTTGTTGGGTGGTGTGTTTCTCTTGGGATCGCTTCAATCTTTTCACAGCTGATAGGGGCTTCAGCTGCGCTTGTATCGTTTCATCTTGATACTTCACTTCTTGGAGTTGCGAGTCTAGTGCCTTCAGTTATGGATTCTCAGTGAGTTTCTCTTAGGTATGGGCACTGTGATCAGTAAGTTTCTTAAATTCCATAGCAAGGGATTTTATTCTTTCAACTGTGCTTCGATCAATTGCTTCTCTTTGAACCCTTACATCCTGTGGAGTCTCGGGCACTGCGCGAAGCTCTAAGTCTACTATATGTTGTTGTAGTTGTTGGATATCTTCTGCGATCTTCTCTGCTTGTTGAGTGACTCGATCCTCTGTCGTTATTTCTATGACTATCACAGAGCGAAGTTCTCTGCTGACCACTTCTTTCACTTCGAGTTGCTGCGCGAGAAACTATTCTTTTCCTTCCTGTATCTTTGTTTTTTCTTCATCGAACGTTTCTTGGACAACAATCTTTTCCTGTTTTGTAGATCGATGCTACTCTACAAGTACTCCTTGCACTTGCTTCAAGTCCTGGGTGGATTGTTTTGTTTCTTCATGTGCTCATCGAAGGTGAGCTTCGACTATATCAGCTAGTCGGTGGAGTTGGGTTGGCTCATCTCCCAAATCCGGTTCTCCCGATGGCAGGGGCACAGTGGAGACTGCGCGGTTGCAATGAAGGGGCTGGTTTACCCCTCAAAGTTCGATTTGAATTCTATCATACAATTCCTCCTGCTTCGCTCCTTGTTTCTCTGCTATTTCTAGTGAAGCGTCGTTCAGGGCTGCGATGATGAAGTCAAAATCATCGGAGGTGAGGACAGTCTGCATCTTGGTCATGGTGGCCTTAGATTTCTTTCAGGAAGAAGGTTTCAGGGAGGAAACCTTCCTCTTCTTCAAGGGGTCAACCTCGTCTTTGGGTGATGTTACTTCGTTGGGCTTCTGTTCAGCTTCTACTTCGTCATCACCCCCTCGATCAGGTGACACTGAAGGAGTCTTTCCTGAGGTGCTGCTTAAGTTTTGGACCTCCTTAGTCTTCTTCTGTCTGCTAGTTCTGGGTGGATTCTGTTCTTTATGAGTGTCCTCTGAGCTGTCAAGATTAGATATCTCTGCAGGTTTGGCAGGGATAAGGAGGTCAGCGGACCATTCCTTAGTGATTTATACAAGGTCTTCTTCTATAATCTTATAATATGACTAGAGTTTCTCTTGATGTTCATCTCCTCATGTTGTAATGTAGATAAAGTGTCGATCTGCGTTGAACTTCATTAGGGGTCGGAACCCTTGAAAGGTGTTCGGAGTCATGCGAGGCTCGGCTTTGATGGATCACTTTAGCTGGAGGTAGTATGTATGAAACACAACATTTGATTGCCACTGTTTGTTCATATCACTTAAATACCACAGGGTAGTGAACTTCGAGGCAAGCGGTTCAGATGGCTCGATGTCTGGTAAGGTCTCTCCTTCCATCATCTCCTAGGAAACAAATGCAATGAGGACCAGGAGCCAGCTGAAATGAAATTCATAACTCTAATACTATGCTTCTCGGAAATCTAGTTCCAACTGGTTAACTAGGTACTTCTCCGAGTTCATCTGTAGGCCTTCCGTGCACTTCCCTGTGAGGTCAATGACAAAGCCGGTGATCTACGTAGGTTGTTTCTTCCTTACTAACTTTCCATCTATCAGTTGTAATGCTAGGCGCACTGCACCACTCTAGATGGAAGCTACCTTGTAGCCTCTTTTTCCCTTCTCAACATCGCCATATGTATCCTTGATCTTCTGTGCGAGTGCGCAATCTATGACGTTTCCTGGATAAAAGTCCTATGGGTCGGGTCCTTGCATACTCAGTCATGTGATCCTATGGATCAACGTTGGGTCAATCATAATGCAGCGGTCTAGCCATAAATATCTGCCATGGTAACACGACAGTAGCATCTTGACACGAGCGTTGACTTCCTGGTGTCTTCCAAAGTGTGGGATCTTCATGACATTTAGTAGGGTGGAGTGCACGAGGTTAATTGTCCATGACTGGGGGATGATCTTTGAGTTCTTCCCTTTATTTATGGTTAGGTACTTGTATGGGGCAAGTATACCATAGATATTGCGATCTACGAGGTTTAATTCATTGAACTTTAGTGTTGTGATCTTGTCATGCTCTGCTTGAACTGTGTGTATCCCCTTCGGGAGGTATGCAGTGACTATGGTGTATTCGAAATCTTCTGGTACACTATCACGATTCACCGCGCCAGCCAGAGGTGGGATCTAATCGGGCAATATGGTTGGAATTAGTTTTTCATTTGTGAGGTCGTCTTTATGCATAGTTTTCTTTTCTGCTGATGGTCGGGATGGTCCAGCTCTGTGAGTAGTCGACGAAGAGGATTGCACCATTCTTGTCGATGAAGCTTGTATACCTGTAGACATCGACATGACTCTTTTAGTCATGAGGTCGATCAGAACTTCTTCGACAATTTTCTCTGCAGTGCTGAACTCGTCCAACATACATGCTCGGGGTTGGAAATCTTCGGGTTTGAGGAGTAAATTAGACACTACAATAGGATAGAGGGAAATAGCGCAATGATCACTGTCTAAAATCAACGAGTCTGTGGGCTCAGATTCACGGTTAGCAAAAGTGTTCTCGGTGCATGGCGCAATGAGATAAATAGATAACTTGGCAACAGATTGCTTGCAACGGTCGGGAAGCCTTCATTAACTCTGTTCTGTTCGTTATGGCGCAGTCCAACGGTTTGGTGGCGAACCATAAATGCCTTTCTACCCATTCGGGGGGTCGACCTAATGGTTATATTGGCCCCAACGGTCATATTTCTTCACCATGGCGAAGTGCCATGTGGCTTTGTTCTATTATCCCGACGAAGCTCCAATTTTGCAAATTTTCCTTCTGCAAAGTTCCCTTTGGAACCTTCTATAACTTATCGATATTAGCTCTCTTCTTACTTAGCTTTCTATCTTTCTTTACAGTGAGCTTCATCCAAGTATGCCTTTTTCCATTCTAATTCTTATCTTCTTTTGGTATAGTTACTTCGCGCTGTTGAGATTCTTTCCTAAGATTTGAGGGTGATACTTCTTCCTTATCTAGAATAGGTACTTTGATCTTCAGTGGGTCATCTAGTGTTCTTGCAACTTCAATATCCAGGTCTCTAGTGCTAAATAACTTTGATCTGTTATTTTTTTCTTCAATTAAGTGTGTGATCCTTCTAGTCATGAAATATTTTAACTCTTGCTTCTTATGCGCTAGAACTTCTTCTTCTTCTTCTCTTCTGGCTTGATTTATTTCAATCCAAGGTTTTCCTAGTAACATGGTAAATGGGGCGTTTTTCTCAATAAATTTAATAATCTCAAAGTATTCCTCTGTCAAAATTCCATTGGCATTCATAGATATTTGGGTGAGCTTTCCACATAGGTTTATCAGCTTTCCTCTAAATAGACCTGTTCCTCCCAATGAATGAGTCATAACAGGCTTCCCTAAAAGTTCTCAAGTTCTTTTTGTCATGATATTGACTTGTGTTTCCTCATATAGAACATATTCAATGTCGAAGTCTCCTATTCTTGCTTCAAGGCATTCGTTTTCTTTGAAGACCTTCGATAAACTGAAATGTCGATGATCATTCAGGGTTTCTTTCATTTGTAGCAATACTTTCTCTGATTCTTTCTGGGGTTCTGACATAATCGTAGTTTCTGGATCTGCCTTAGGGTTTTCTTGTCTCATGTTCATTTCTTCAAGCTTAGCAATCATTCTAGGGAAATCCAATACTTCATGGTCCATAGCTTTGCAAAAAAGACAACTAGGTCTTCTCCTAGGGGATTCCTTAGCAAGATGTCCCAGTTTTCTGCAACTGTAACAGAGGGTTAATCCTCTCTTTCTTTTAAATGATTCCCAACTCTTTCTATATTGCGCACTAGGGTCATAGTAGCTAACCTGCAAACATTTCTTTCTAGGATCCTGCATCCACTGATTAGTCCAAACATTCTTTCTATGCATAGGTATAACATATCTTTCACTATTCTTATCAGATATACACATATCAAACCTTCTTTCATCTATTAGTGCCCTAGTTTTCAAGCTAGGAAAGAATCTATCAAACATACCTAGATCCATAGTTTTGAAACAAAAATTTCCACTTATCTTACTTCTATAGAGAACAAAGCTTTCAGATCTAGAAAATTTCACTATTCTTACCTTTATCACAGCACAGAGCTTGCAAATCTTACCTCTTTTCTTCAGATCTGACCTCTTTTGTTGGCACAAAGCTTCACAGGTCAAGTAGAATGTTGCGCGCTAGGGAAACAGATCTATGTATGAAGATTTCATAGTTTTAGGATGGATCTTTGCACAAAGTTTCTTCTCCCTTAGTTCCCAGCAATCATAGTTTCAGGTCCCGGCAACAGAACCATTTGTTGGCACAGGAGCAGACCCAGGGTTCAACGCTACAACAACGCACCAACAAAACCATAACTACCGACCCTTTCAGCAACACCTATGAAGCATATGAAGTCTCACCCGAGGTAGAGGCAGGGGTGGTCGCAGGACTCAGGTGTCTGGAACCTTAGCTGGGACACAGATATGTGATTGTAATACTTAACAGAGAACTTAGCACCGATAGTTCATCAATATTTAACCACTATATACTCTGCAGATAAAACAAAGCATCACATCATTCATTCAGATCTGATGTATCTAAGCACTTATCATAGAGAATTAGGTTAGATCTAACAGATTCAGGCACTAGCACATTCATATAAGTAAGATCTAACATCCATATACATCATTAGCACAAATCATAAATAGATCTATCTATCTATATCAAAGCACTTAGAAATTAAAGGCATAAACACATCAACACATTGCACAAAGCAAAGAAACATAGCATATACGTGGTTCACCCCCACCCCGGGGCTACACCCACCAACTGTTCTTCTTTATTATCTTTGTCAAGCTTCTTACAGGCACATAGCATCCAAATCCTACTCCACGAAAGACAAGAGATTTGTGCACACTCTGTCGGATCCTCCTCCTTTGAGCTAGGGTAAAGCACTAATCCTTCTACAATCACTTGCACTTATCTCTGCAAGATTCACACAATATGCACAAAGCACTTACGATCCTTCAATCACATAGATCTAGCACTTAGCGATTCGTAACTGCTCTTTTCTTACATTTCCTAGACATCTATTTATAATTTACAAAATAGGCCTAAACATGGGTAAACCCATGGGCCGACATCCCATACCCATTACATAATACCAAATCCCAAAAAGGACCCAAAAAGAGGCCAAGATCTCGCAATCTCTGCTTCGTCTTGTGCTCCTCCTTCGACAAGCTATCGAAGTCCCAAATAGGTCAAACTTGAACAAGGATCTCCCAAAACTTGGTCAAGGGCCAACAATATACTTATAACATAATGCATAAATATAAATAATCAATAATTAATAATAAATTAATTAATGAAAAGACATTAATGGAAAATACATGTCCATTAATGAAAGGGCACTCCGCCCAAGTATATATATCAGGGCCCTCAATTGTAATATATCATCTCATATCATCTCATACAATATTTACTTACTATATTCAATTGAGATTTCCAGTGTGTAATTATTCTATGATAACAATGTCATAAGGCAATAATTATCATATCTAAAAATCAGAAAATTTAAAATGGTATTAGAGCATACTGAGGATTCAAAGAAATTCAACATGGTATCAGATCTTTTAGAGTCTTTTCTGAAACTAGTTAAAGTTTTTTAGTGTTAGATCTCATAGATTTTCTTTAGATATTTTATTTTTTGCAATTGCACAGTCATGGTCACGAGTGGCCATTGCACACAGAGCAACCACAGTTGTATCCGTGAGTGACCTGTGAACACAGAGTGACCACAGTCATGTTCACGAGCGGCCTGTGCACACATAGTGACCACAATCATGGTCGTGAGCGACCTGTGCACACAGAGCAACCACTTTCCCTTTGGTTGTGATTTTCCTAATTACAAGGCATGATCACCTTAAGGATGTGAGGCCTGGTGAGTCTCACATGGAGATCAATAGTGAGGAGCAAAAGGTTTCGAAGGATAAGGGTACACATCTATCTTGCCCAATTTTTCATCCTTTATACTATCAGGAGGAGTCAATAGACCAAACAGAGCCAGTGGATCTACCCAGAATGATGTTGTAGTAGTCAGGAAGAGGCCAGCATGGCGTCGTGACACTTTGCAAGATGCAAAGGAGCATGCAATTTGATGGGAATTTCAACTCCTTTTATTGTCATATATCTATAAGATTATAATATTAGATGAATACATGTTTAATATCTCTATTACTTGTGTGTTTTCATGTTTTCAGTCGTTTTGGAGAATTGTATGCTTTGAAGTTGAGATTTATGGATGTAATACATAATACATAGTTAGTGAAATTACGAATATTGTCAATCATAGAGCATACATCCAATACATAGAAAATAGAGAAGATAACATGGCATTTTAATATGGATGAAAACTCTCAAAATGTACAATGGTATCTAATGGTTGTAATAACAGCTACATAATACTCCTAAGCACAAAAATCTAATGGTTGCTATGAAACTACATAATCTACTATAGAAACAATACAAGAAAACTTGGAATGATGTCAATCCACTGTCCTAAGACTCTCCAAGCCCTACATTGTTCTTTTCCAGTAATATATGCTCTGCAGCCTTCCAATCCTATCGTTAGCCCCTCACAAACTTGACCCGACAAACTATTGTAGGTCTTCATGGGATGACTGTTAGGTGTCTAGTGGGGCCTTGTGTGACAACCCTTTCTCAACCCATGGGCGTGTCTCATCCCACAGATGTGTGAAAACCCTCCTGGAACCTACAGATCAGATGCTTGATCTCCTCCTGAAACTTGTCGCAAACACCCTCAAGCTGATATGCCTCCCAACTCTCTCCTGCATGAAACTAAACACCACAATTAACCCCAATGAGAACTTCAGATGAATTCTCCTCTTTTTCTATCTAGGGTGGATATTGCACCAATGAAGATAAACCTACAATGGAAGGTTTTTTCCCAAAACCCCAACGAAAATGCTAGCTACAAGAGCACTCCAATAAGATATCAAATCATAATACTAAGGGGAAGGGTTACTCCTTTATTTATGCTTTCCTTGGACCTTCTATATCTTTCCCCATTTTGACGAAATCAAATCTTCACTTCATTTTCCTTCCAATTCCATTTAAATATAATTATTTATTTTATTTAATGTTACTTTTAGGACTTGTCATTATGTTTACCTAGTGAAGGCTCTAAATGAAGTTTTTTTGGGATTGAGCACCTCAATTATTGTTGAAGGCTCTATTGAACCCCCAATATGAATCTCCATGACGATACCTTTCCAATGAGCTATCGTGCACCCCAAATAGAGATTGTATCTGAAAGTTACGCCCCGAGGAAGTTGATACACCAAACTACCCAAAACGAGGTCCATAAAACTATTGGATTTTCATCTTTCGGGGTTAGGGTTTTGGATTTTATTTATGTTTAAATTTCCTTGGAGCCCCATTGTAACAATCATCTTCTTGCGAATGTGAGTATCCATCACATCTCTTCTCAGAGATAAGATGCCACCATTTTAGCGAGTCTTTCACTCTGTATTTCTACAGTTTTGTACATTTCACTCATTAATAGAAATTGTGTATTACTGTATCTTTGTGTTTATGGTTTCATCTCCTATATATTTTTGTTATATTATTGGATATCTGGGATATCTCTATACATTTATTTATTATATCTCCACTCTCATACTGTTCTTGATAGTTTTTCAGTGCATGTCTCCGATGAGGTACGAGTATAGAAAGTTGGGTCTCTAGCTTGTCTCTCTTGAGGAAAATCTCTCTCGTACACCCAAGAAGCCCTACATGGAAGAAGAAAGGAAAAATGACAGAGAAAACGATTCTATTAATATGTTGCTTGAGCAAGCTCTCACGTGACAGAGGGACAAAATGATGGATAATTTTTCCCACATCCTTCAATGCCTACCGATAAGAACATATGTGTCTTCATCAATAAACCACTTTGGAGGCACCTCTTCTTTCAAGTTACAAGTTTATTTTGATATTCCCACATTTGAAGGACAGATAGATGTGGATGCCCTAGAAAAATGGTTAAATCTACTAGAAGGTTATTTCTCTATTCATAATTTCTCCAACAGGGAAAAGATCACCTTCGCACTCCTTAAGGATCTCCCTCATGTCAAACATTGGTGGGAAACTTAATGGGAGAAAAGTCCCATAGAGGAGTCTGGAATATATGGGGTCAATCCTACTTGGGATTTTTTTTGTGGATGCAGTCAAGGAACAATATTACCCTATTCGCAACTATGACGACTAGTACATGAGATGGACCACACTGCAGTAAGAGAGGGGCCAAGTAGTGTCGTAGTTTACTAATACCTTCCATACCTTTCACACCAAGTTGGGTATCAAATACTTTGAGCGACATCTGGTTCTGAAATACTGTGGGGATATACACAAATACATCCAAAATAAAATGGATTTTTTGGACATCTCATCACTAGGTGTTTCTTATCGATATGTTTTTAAAATCGAGAAGAAATTTAAGGACCAGAACAAGAGGGAGTTCAGGTATGAAAATCCGTAACAAACAAAGCATGTTAAATATGGCCCTAACAACTAGCCTTCAGAAAACTAGTCCAAGCCATGGAAAAAGAAGGTAAACAAAAAGATGAAGGACACTGGAAAATGGTGCGGTTTCCACAAAATCCCCTGGCACAACATCGATGAATGTCATTCAAAACATTCATTGGTGGCCGAGATCAAATAGAAGGAACCGGACCTTGATTCATAATCTTAATCAAAAAATAATGGGAGAAGATAGATCATCGATTTATACCCCACTGCTACTCTCGCGATCGCAACAATTCAACCAAAAGAAATAGCATATACTAAAGAGGGGGACAGCCTATTTCATTCACAGATATGGGTGAAGGGGATCCCATTGCATTCATTGTTGATATAGGAATCTCAAAGAACCTCATCTCAGCAGAGATCGTCAAAAAATTGGGATTGTCGACAACACCACACTCGCAACCATACAACATTGGGTGGCTTCGTAGGGACGATATCTTCGTGTCAGCCAATAGTGTCAATTTTCATACGCCATCCATCCCTTCAAGGATGAGGTATTATGTGATTTTTCCCCACTGGATGTCTGTGATGTTCTTTTTGGCCAACCATATATGTGGAAGTATCATGCTATTTATGAGTCTCGACCCCGTAGTGTCATTGTTTCTCTCGAGGATCATCTCTAAAAGATACCAAAGGTAGTTCCAACTATTGTCCCATATAAATAGTGTCACAAGGTAGTACTAGAGGTAGTTCCAACTATTTTCCCATCTAAACAATGTCACAAGGTAGTATCTCATACTACAAAATTCAGCTTCTTCAAAATCTTTTCAAAAGGCGAACATAAGAACATTGCAACCACTGCAACCTCAGTCCAAGCACCTTATGTTAAGAAAAATTATGCCGACAAGATTAAATCCAAGTGCAAGGATTCCTTATGCACATAGTCATCTCATGTATCTAGACTGGTTAAAAAGTTCCAACCCTTCCAGCCACAAGTTCGTGACAACCTTCAACAAGCTAAGCAGCGCAACTTCTCCAGCAAGGCAAGTAGATCATCAAGGTTGATATTCAACAAGAGCTTTCCCCTCTCCCTCGGGAACTCAATGAAATGTAAAACATTGTTTCCTAAGGAGGGAGGATTGATCCAGATGGATATAGGTGGCCACCCACCTATTCCAACTGGCTCAAAACAGTTTTTTGGGAACTTACTATTTTTAGCAGTTTTTCGGTTCCTAAACATTTGGGGCCTTTTTGAGGGCCTAAATGATTTTTTTTGGGGATCCAACACCTCAATCATAGTGTAAGGCTCTAATAGAGCCCCCAAAATGAATATCCTTGATGATACCTTTCCAACGAGCTATTGTTCACCCCAAATGAAGATCGTATGGCAAAGTTACACCCCCGGGAAGTTGATACACCAAACTACCCAAAACGAGGTCCACAAAACTGTCGGCTTTTCATATTTTGGGGTTAGGGTTTTTTATTTTATTTATGTTAAAAAGGCCTTGGAGACTTATTGTAACAATCATCTTCTTGTGAATGTGAGAATACATCACATCTCTTCTCATAGATAAGCTGCCACCATTCTAACGAGTCTTTCACTTTGTATTTCTACAGTTTTGTACATTTCTCGCATTAATAGAAATTGTGTATTACTCTATTTATGTGTTTATGGTTTCATATCTGATATATTTTTGTTATAGTATTCGATATCTGAGATATCCCTTTATATTTATTTATTATATCTCCACTCTCATTTCGTGCCGAAAATAATTTGTATCATCAAGCCACATTACATCTCCATTAATTAACACATGTTCCAACATCTCTCAAATAAATATTCAAGTGAGGAGAGGATACTCACAAGGAAATGACCCCATCTCATTTTCATGCGAGAATTAATCATTGTCATGTCTATTGAATTCTTCTTTATGGTTTTTCATTGGCAACGTGGGACTGTGGAGAAAAATTTGGTTGAAGTTCATAGTGGCTCATGGAGTATCCTCAATTGCAATTGAACCCACCTAGTAAGAGATACCTTTGATATCTAGCTAGTTTATTGGGAATTTAGTCTATAGGTCACAATACTTACATGTATTCTATGGATGATTTCTGGAGTTCTATACGTAATTAGATATCTAGAAATTGTCTTTGGGTTTTGGCTCTTGATTAAAAGGAATATTTTCCCTCTTCTTATGTTCTTTAGTAGTGCCCATTCCTTTGGCTCTTTCTATACTATTAGTAGTCATATTTTGTCACTATATGCATTTCTTTTTAAATTTTTGGGATATGCCCTTATGGTTATACTTGGGATTAGATGTGTTAGTTTCTTCAATTTACGTTATAAAAAATTCTATAAGTATAATGTTATTGTTATAATGTTAGGCCTATGGAGTAGAGAGCCTTTTCTATGTTCTAGAAATAGATTTGGTAAGATTGGTTCCAATTTGACTATGCCACCCTCAACTATCTTTGTTCTAGGTTTATAAATCATGGAGTACAAGAATATTCAGGATATTTGAAGAACTCTTCGAAGGCATGAAGAGTCTATCCAATGTAATAAAAACTCCTTGTTTTCAGTGACCTCTAAAGTTCATGAAAATGAACATCAATGTGTTACACATAATGTGACAACTATGAATCTCTTCGTCCAAGAAAGGAAGAAACTAAATGTTTTGGAAGTAGATTGTGGTATTGTAAGGAATATGTTCGTCAATATTGGTAAAGATTCTCATTCCACAACCTCAAAGCATATGATATCAACAAACTCTATGTAAGAAGAATACAAGGATGAAGAGATAGTACATCAAATGAAATATCACATGGACATCGAACAACATGGATATCAAACAACATAATTCTCTTGCTTTCAATGTAGGTCAGGATGAGGCAAATAACCATCACATGTTCCACTAATCCTTATGATTTTCAAAGTAATTTGAATGCTTGGTATTTTTAGTAAGTAGTTAACTTGCAAGTAGACTTGGGACTTAAAAAATGTAGACATCTACAAACTCTCTTATGTGGTTCATGAGAGTGAGTAATTTAGCTTGAAACTTTATATTTTTTTTTTTTGTTTGTTAATTTGTGCAGGACCTACGATTAACCTGTGGCTTGAGAAACCGCGACTCAGGGGCATCTAAGCTGTCAAAATCACCCGG
>SNQJ01S0147609.1:0-23720 GCA_010110895.2 Picea sitchensis
AAGATCCTTCTAGAAGCGGAAGCTTCTATTAGGTCTTCTTACATCCGCCTTATTCTATTTTATTGAAAGGTCTTATTAATATTGACCTTTATTACATCCGAATACATTAATCTACCTATGTGCGGGTTAGGACCTTAACAGTGAAGTGCTGAATATATCATTGCATAGATCGCTTGATCAAACTTTTCAACTATAAGAGGTCGACTCCATTTCTTCTGCTCACCGCCAATGATCTGAATCTGGATCTAGTATACAATGATTTTGTGGGCACAACTTTGCTTTTAAAAATATGGAATGAAACCCATCTTTCAAGAAAAAAGTCACTTTCAATATTCATGCCTTGTAATGACTCATATCAATAGGGGAATACCATATGCTTCTCCTACTGTCTCCCATGGTAGTCAACATGTAGACCTTATCTCAATTCTGAAAGGTGCAACAAACAATAGTGACGTTTCACCAATAAATAATGCAGTTAAACAATGGGAAAATTATGGTGATGTTCAGTCTCGTGAAAGTCTTGATCATGGTAGTATGGATATTTCTCATCAAGATCTATGAGATGCGCATCATCTACAACAATTTTCTCCAGTTCAAACATGATTTCAATTTCAACACCAGAGACGACAACAACAACAACCACTTATGCAACATTTAATGTCACTTCCCTCTGAAAATATCTCTGGTGGAATGCCGTTGGAACAAATTTTTCCCTCTGTCCTCTCACAGGATCCTGTAGATTTAAATTTAATTAAAAAGCATCAGCAACATCAACTATTACTTTATCAGCTTCATTCACGTTCTCAGGCTTCATTTACATCTTAGGTGTCTATGCTGATCAGATTTTGATGCTTCATCAACAAACAACAACAACAAGATAAAAAACAACAACTGATACCTCATATTCTTTTGGAGCAGTTATCTCATCAACATCTTTAGGAAACATCCTATGAACGAGCTCTAATTCATATTTTTGAGGAACAAATTTACCACAATAGATCCGGTCGGATGAAAATCTCAAACACAGTTAGATATACTCCAGAAAAGGTTAGTCTTGATAAGAATATGTATCATAGTGATATGATGGTATTGACAAATGTGAATGTTGAAGAGGATAAACGCCATGCAAAACAAGTCAATAATGACACATCAACAGTAAGAGAGATGGATACCGCTAAAACACGTGAGGTAAAGAAAAACATAGAGAAAAAATATAGAAAACAAAAGAATTCTAATATGTCATCTGATCGGAATAAATGGCTTTTGGATGTAACCAATCATCAACAGGTGAAGCAGGAAAATGAAACTACTAAAGAATTTACTCTAGTTCTAGCTTGTAAACATGTCAAATTCTCTTCTGATCCCCATATCCTAGGTTTATAAAAAATATCAATCTACAGATATGAAACTTAATATAGGTGATAAATCAAAAAATTATTTTCCTTCATAGAATGAAACAATTGACATACCAATCAATATGTTGATCGATGCTATGACGAGAGTTTTCAAACGTCTTCTTCTTCATTTGGAATCTCCTCTTCACCAAATGCACATAACCTTTCTCTAGATATTCATTGTCCTTGTCTGGCTGCTACTCTTTTGCTTGGATTCTCTATGCTCATCTCAACATCTTAACATCAAGATTACTCATCAACTTCCATGGTGATACGATGCCTTTAAGATCATAATAGCTCTGATATTATCAACCTCTCTTCCCCAACATCATTTTTTCATCATGTCTCTGATATTTTTATCCTCTTTTCACCATGGAGAAGCTATTAGGTCCTTAACACCATAAGAACTCTGATACCAATTGATAAAATGTAGACATGAACAACAAGATGACGGAAAAGGCTCACTAGCCAGCTCAAATGTATTCACTCCAATGTTACATATTTATAGTACAATGGATGATGCCATCTCATAGAGAGAATTTCTCTAGATCCTAAAATCATGCATGATGACTAGGCTAGGCAATCTTAACTAAATCATTAGTCATCACTTGAGGATATATTACTAATATCCTAAATGAATAATACAAATATAGGTGACAATTTAGACTTAGATATTGGTTAAGGTAAGCCAAAGGCTAACATCCAATGCAAACAACATAGAGTTATTACTTGGTATTAAGTTCGTGAAGAGGTTTTTTTGCACGCTAACATAACATAGTGAGATGCAATTTTGTATAAGCATGGAGATGTTCCCCTCCAACCGATTATTGAAGATGGGAATTTGGATCAATGATCTATTGTTGTATAGACTGAAATAATGGATCCTCTCAATCCTTTGGAATATGAATCCATTTAATTTGTTGGAATGCATCTAGGATTGAAGAGGATCCACATTACAAAAATCGTGATGGGAAGACAACCATATATGATAGGTTGGAATTCGTGATGGGAAGACAACCATATATGATAGGTTGGAATTGTTGTCTTGAAATATGCATTAATGATTACAAAATAATTTCTCAACGTACCAACAATACATAGCACAAGTTTTCACTTTCAAGTTTTGAAATACATAGTAAGGAGAGAAATGAATGAAATACATAAATCATTGATACCCGAGTGAAATCCATCCATAATGTTGTTCAAAAATCAAATAGAAGAGTTATATTACCTTTCCAAAAATACAAGTTCGAAGCTCTAAGGAATTCACCAAGCTTGGATACAAACGATTCCCACTCTAGATTTCTCAGGATCAACCCACACTCATAAATTTCAACCTAACAAGAAGAGAAAGAAAGTGACTAGATTTCCTAACAATGACACCCAAACTCCATTTAACACATCCATTGGGTTGGACTGGAGTGAAATTAGTTGCAAATCTCTTGGAAACCCTAGCTTAGCTACGTGGGATGACCATGGAAATCAATGAGGAGAATCCCAAAGTTGTAGAGCTTTCTCAAACCAAATGATGAAAAGAAATTATCAACCACCCAATTCAAACAAATTCACCACCTTTGAGTCTCCCATCATTAGATAGGTTAGGAATGAGTTAATTATGGAATGGAACTAGAATATTAATGTATGGGAGGTACTAGACTCACTTCATGCTTGATTTCATAGCCAATTAAAAAATCCTACAATCAATGCATCCATCTCATCACCTAAGGGGAATCCAAGTAATCAATGGTGGAAGGATTATATCCTCAACACCAAAGTTCCAATATATTATCCACTTCAAATATTTCAACAATTATAGATGTTGAAACATCTAACCTTAATGTGGATTCAACATATTGATTAGTGAACTGATCCATTCTAACTAGTTAGAGTAGAATTAAAACTAGTCAAGGCCCATTCTTATCATTGGAATACCTTCAAATGCCACATAAATGGAACAAGCTATCTAATATGAATGTTTATGGAGGTACACAATTTAAATAGCTGACCCAAACAAACTATTGGCCCTTGGTTATGGAAGAAAGAAAATATTAAGGAATAAAGGAAAAATACGAACTGTGTGGAAGGCACATTGACTGATATTGGGTCGAAGTGGTCAAAGAGGTAGAAAAGAAGGAGTGAAGTAAGGGAAAGCTAGTTGCTGAACGAGAAGATCGAGAATGACATATCAACAAGGAAGATAGATTGTGGACTACTCAACAAGTAGAAGAAGACGTCAACGAGTGCTTTGGAGCACCTCACGGGAAAGAAGGAATGACAGGCTCTCGAAGCTCTGAAAACGTGGGTCAAGTTGACCTAGGGTTTTAGACCTAGGTTTTTGGTATCTAGGGTTTTGAAACCTAGACATTTGTCATTGTAATGTGTAAATAAAGGTCTAGATGACCTAGGATGGGTTGGTGATTGTTCATTGTGGATTATTCATTGTTTGTTTGAGGAGAGTTCATCAGTGTTGGTTGTCGATAGTTGTGATTGTTGTGTAGAGAGCAATAGAGAGGCTGTATTGTAAGATATTCAGGTGGGTGTGAATATCAACCTTGCAGCTGGGTGCATAGGGAGGGAAGATAGAGAGGAGATAAAGAGAGAGAGAACTGCAAGCTAAGTGCATAGATAGAATTGTATGTTTTCACCTAATATAAATAAACACAATTATGTGGACATATCCCTAGGGAGAGGGTGAACCACATATATCTTGTTGTCCTGTGTGATTGATGTTGTGTTCTTTTTCTTTCTGTTATTCTGCTATTACATCATTGTGTTAGATTTGAGACATTTCTCTCGTAGTAGGCCTAAGGGGGATAAAGAATAACTAGATCTATGTGTGTTGTTCCTCTGAATCCACTTGCATTTCCTCTGGTTGTAGACACCTGTGTCCTGCAACCCCTTATCGCTACTTCGGGTGAGACTGCATCTGCTTCGCAGGTGTTGCCTAAAGGGCCAGTAGTTAGGGCTTGTTGGTGCGCTGTTAGAGTTGAACCCTGGGTCTTCCCCTGTTCCAACAAATGGTTCCTTTGCCCGAACCTGACACTGTGATTGCTGGGAAATGAAGAAAAGAGAAAGCTTTGTGCGCAGATCTGCTACTATGGTGCACAATATTCTACTTGACTTGTGAAGCTCTGTGCTAAGAAGGGAATCATATATGAAGAAAAGAGTAAAGATATTAAAGCTTTGTGCTCTGATAAAGGCAAGATAAGTGGAAATTTTTGTTTCGAAATAATGGATCTAGTTATGTTTGATATATTTTGTCCTAGTCTGAAAACTACGACACAAATAGAAGAGAGAAGACTTGATATGAATAGATCAAATAGAAATAATGAAAGATATGTTATTCCTATCCATAGAAAGAATTTTTGGACTAACAAGTGGATGCAGGATCCTAGAAAGACTTTTTTGTAGGTTCATCACTGTGATCCCAGTGCATAGTACAGGAAGGGTTGGGGACCATTTAAGAGAAAGAGAGGATTGGCTCTTTGTTATAGTTGCAGAAGACCGAGACATCTTGATAAGGAATGCCGTGGTACAAGTCCTATTTGTCTTTGTTGTAAAGATGTTGGCCATGATGTTTTGGATTGTCCTAGAATGATTGGTAAAGTTGAAAATATGAATATGAGACAAGAAAACCATGCAGAAGGTCAAGAGACTAAGGATATGCTAGAACACCAGAAAGAATCAGAGACTATATTATTGCAGATGAAAGAAACCCTAAGTGATCACAGAGACAACAATTTACTAGAGATCTTAAAAGAGAAGGAATGTATAGAACTAAGAATAGGATACTTTGACATAGACTATGTTCTGGATGAGGAAACACAGGTGAATATCATGATAGAAAGTACTTGGGAAATGTTGGGAAAGCTTGCTATGATTCCTTCATTGGGAGGAATAGGATTGTTTAAAGGAAAGATGATAACCCTATGCAGAAGACTTACTCATGTACCTATGGCTGATCATAGAGCATAGACAGAAGAATAATTCAAGGTCGTTCAATTTGTTGAGAACAACACTCCTTTTTCACTTTTGTTAGGAAGGATCTGGATTGAGAAAGATCAGACCCATAGGAAAGAAGAAGAGGAAGCCATAGAAAAAAAAAACAAGAATTAAGGGATTTCATGGCTAGGAGAATAACATGCTTAATAGAAGAACAAGAGGTCAAGTTGAAGAAACTGAGAGCTAGAGAACTCATTGTTGAGGTTGAAAGAATGCAAGAGGGTTTAAAGAACATATCCATGCAGAAGAGAAGAGAACCTACCCCAGAAATAGTAAGAGAAGAAGTATTACCATCGAACCCTGTGAAAGACCCTCAACAATGCGACGTTACTATGCTAAGAGAAGATAAGAATAAAAATGGAAAGAGGGATCCAGTGACTCAGATCATAGGAAAGAAGGCCAGAAAGCTCAGCAAAAATAAAAAAAAGATAGAAAACTTGCACAAGGTTCTAGAGAAGACTTCGTAGAAAGCAGACTTGCAGGATTTGAACCTCGCCAGAATAGCAGAACAATGTAGACTGGAAGTTCTCCATGACGAATCTATATGACCATTGGAGGCATCTCGACCATTAGAATGATGCTCTAGAACAACTAGAAAAATAGTTATTGTCGAAAATATCACCATTGTACCATTGGGACCACACCACAACAGATGGAATCATATTGATTGAGGCATACCTACCCATTGGAGGAGTCTGTTACGACGTTGTTTACTTAATCCGTCGAATGCCTCACTGGGGACACTTTTGCAAATTGTGATTATTCGAGCTAACATAGAACTAATTACCACTATGCTGTGATTTTGAGACCTCACCACCTATTTTACTTACCTTGAGTGTCCAGTTGTCTACCCGAGACATTTGATCACAAGCGTGCATGTCGGGCGACCTTATCATGGTAGAGAAGTCCGCAGAAGAAATCTTGATTGACCTTATGGTTGAGAAGGTCATGTCCGCAGGATTACAGACCTCATCGATGGGAGGATTTCTAGCATCTCCCTCGACTGCACGACGATCCAGTTGATCTGGGCCATCTCGAACCATGACAGAGAAAAGAAGCAAGCACCGTGATGAACTGGCGAATGCGAAGCTCATCCTTTTATCACTCTTGGAAACTCTTCTAGGTTGTAGC
This sequence comes from Picea sitchensis, assembly GCA_010110895.2. Taxonomy (NCBI): domain Eukaryota; kingdom Viridiplantae; phylum Streptophyta; class Pinopsida; order Pinales; family Pinaceae; genus Picea; species Picea sitchensis. The sequence goes on from SNQJ01S0147609.1 coordinate 6,528, forward strand.
TCGAAGTTGCCTGGTAACTTAACTATTTTTTCAATGTTGAATATATAATTGGATCAAGATGGATAACTAACTCACCGAATCTTACACTCAAGACAGTCTAGGTATAGTCAACATTACAAAGCCTTCAAGAGCTATTATCAGACAGGTTGTGTATCAAATAGAACATAATCTAATCACATAAACCAGATCACACATATAGAAAACAATAGGTATGATGGGTCTAGAAACTAGTACAATAGCTTATGATCCTTTGTCAAATAATCAAATAGTGAGATGACAGTCACCTATGGATTATATGAGTATAGATAGAGAATGACATTCACTCATAAACATAGATAGATAAGAAAGAAGGAATATGATAACATCAATAAAAGAAGCTTGCAAGTTTCTTATATTAAAGAAAGTGTCTCAACAAAAAATACAATAATCTAGTATCCGAAATCGAACCCATATTCCTTAAAAGTTTATGGCTTTATAGCCTTTACATGAGAAATCTAGATCCTAAAAAGTTGGATCAGATTTACTTGAAATAGTAAGTCAAAATCTAGTACAAGAAAATAGGAAGAGATGCTAAAAACTAGGTCAATTTCCTCATCCTTGATGATATTCATATCCTTCAAAACTTTGACAAGTGTAGAAATCCTTCCAAGGATGTTGAGTATCCATAGAAGATAAGATAAGTCGAATATCTATTTCTGGCAAAAAATGTTTCTGTACTGAGAAAACAGTTAGCTAATTCCACATTTCCACCTTGTTAAACACCTCAAAAAGAAAAACAAAACCTTAAATCTAATGTGTTTAATTATTATCCATATTTTGAAATCATCCTCGAGGCATCTGATTAAGAAAAACTTGGATCTGGGCAAAAATACAACCTCTCTGCCTTATCTGTACCTTTCGGTGGCTAGAAGAGTTAAAATCTGAGACTGTATGCCACCGAAAGTTCTGCTTTTGGTGGCTAATGAACAATGAAATGTCTGCCTAAGCCACTAAAACATGAGATTAAAAACAATTCAAAAAATTGTAAAAATGCATTACCTCTATGCTTTAAGAACTTCAGGGATGCTCTTCTAGAGTCTTTGTAGTCTGAGCAAGGTTCTCTGCGGTCGCTGCTACATTCTCCAGGCCTGAGTGAACTATAGGCTTTGGATTTTTAAGCATGAGTTCAATCTTTGAACACCTAGAAGCCTTATATGCCTTCTGGTTTGCTTGAATTAGTTTTCTGTTTTTCTTCTCCAGCTTGACATACATCTTAGCAAGTATATGAAAAGAATCATACAATTCAACATTTCTTTCTACTAGATTTGTATTCCTTCTCTTGATTTCCCTTTCTAGAATTTCGAGCTCATATACTTTCCTGAGAAGTTGATTGATCTTTTGTGATGAAGACTTCTTTGGTTTGCTGGTTGATGCTTCAACAACTTGCTGATCTTGATCTCCCTTAGGTACTTGTGAAAGAAAGTCTTCATGCTCTGTCACCGGCTCTCCTGCTAGAACTGCTTCTAGAAGACCTTACTCTACCACATCTTCCTCATGCTCTGTTTCAACAGGCTGTTCTTCATCCTCAGAGTCTGTGTAGGGGAGATTTAGGATGTTTTTATTTCTTGGAGGAGATTCTGCTTTCCCTGTATCATGACTGAAATCCAATTTTTTCTTAGCTTTCCCAGGCTTAGAAGATGGAGAGGGATGATCAACTGCAACTAGAGAGATGGCTCTCCTCTTCCTCTTTCCACTTCTAGGAGTAGAAGACTTCTTTGAAGAAGGCTTCTCCTTATCTCCTCGCTGAAATTTTGTCTCAAATTCATTCCAAAAGAGGAAATGATCCCATTTCCTGTTCCTTCTCTTCAACAACTCACAAATCATGAGTGTGATTAGGCCATGATGAAAAATCATGCCCTTAACTTTACTTGGTTTTGCTTGAACTTGGTAGGCCATTTTCTTCAAGCTCCTATAGAGGTAATAAGGCAATTTCAAAGGAGTCCTATCAGTGAAGTGGTTCATCAATTTGAAATGATAGATCATTACCCTGCAGTATCTATCTTCACAGGTTATATAAACAAGGATGGATTTTAACAAGTTCTGCCATTTCTCCTCAAGAAAAGACATGGGAATGTCTTTCTTCCAAATTAAACTTTTATTCTCTGGTTTGAGATAGGACCTAAACTCTACATCCCTGGTGACTGTAGTCTTAAACCAACTCTGTCCATTTCTAGGCAGTTCCGTCACCTCTGTTATGAGAGCTTCATCTACTATGAATTCATCCTGGCCAATGACAACTTTTCTCCCACCAAAAGTCAGAGAAAAATCCTCTGCTACCTATTGGTGAGAGCTCTGCAACTTTTCACAAAACCTGAAACACCATACGTCTTTGAATAGCTGACATACTTTTGGATGAGACTCTAGGTAGCATATGTCATTTAGATCTTTCCTAAGAGTAGCTTCTCCTCTCCTCATCTGGTAAACATCTCCTGTACACCTACAAATGAAAACTCGGGCTTGGGGAAGACCACACAACACAGATGGGGGAAGGTTATGGCTCAACTATGACAAAGGCAAAATATGATGAACATTTACAAGTTGGCCCCGACTTTGAGGGATTTGAAAGAAAATGAGGATTTGAAATGGTAATGATTAGCAGATCAATCTCGAAGGGTAGAAAGGTACAAATAACCACATGATTTTGATGGCGTTGAATTTGGAATAATTCAATTAATCACGCATATCTCAAATCCTATATCTTAGGACAGGTGTAAGATAAAGAGGATTTAGGGTTTAGTAAATCACATCAATATTCATAATGAAACTAAAATACCTCTTACCAAGTAATCATCGACCACTTCCTGTTTTTCCAGTGGCTAATGAGTAATCATAATCCTTCAAACTTGACGTTTCATGCATGATGAAGAGACGTGCTAGCCTTTTTCAAGCTCCTCAACTTTCAATGGCTAGAGTAGCCCCGGATTTCACGTTTTAACTTCCGAAAGCTAAGGCTTTCGGTGGCTAATGAACATTTGAATAGTTCGCCTAAGCCACTGAAACCTGAGATTTGAATTTTTGAAATGAAAATGAAACCAAATGTTTTTCAAACTTTATTACATGCATAAAGCTCTAAAAAATGAGCCTTAAAAAATTTAGAAATGTATTTTTTTGAATGACATCCTATCACCTAAAATAAAACAAATTGATTAATTTATTTGAGGAGATAACACTAGCTCCTATTGGGGGTGAAAGCCTCCCTGTGAGGTTTCAAGAACCACATAACCAATTCCTTTCCTGTAAAACAAAAATTCAAACCTATCTACTGGTGTTTCCATTGGGCATGGAGTTATTTTGCAAAAAAAACAAAAACTGAAAATAAAATTTATAATGGCAAGGCTTTGAATCCTTAGATAAAATAGAGTTTCAAAAAATGCCCATTGAATGGGCCACCAAACATTTCTTCACCTTCTAGATTTTGCAGAATGAAAGTGTTGTTATGTTGTACTTGAGTTATCATGAAAGGACCGATCCACAAAGAGTCAAACTTTCCATGCTTGCCTTTATCTTGTCTGAGAGCATCCCATTTCAGAACCCAGTCACCAACCTAAAAGTTGTCCACCTTTTCTTTTCTGTCAAAAGTATCCTTGATCCTCTTGTGGTGAGCTTCTGATTTGTCCACCAACTGTTCTCTGACTTGCTGCAATTCTACCAAGTCAAGCATTCTTCTTACCATATCATTTGATTCAATTTGTTCTTCCTGAAAGAACTTAGCCACTAGTAGAACTAGCTGAATGGGGAAAATAACATCAGTGCCATAAACCAGTTTGAAAGGAGAAGTCCCTATAGATTTGTTGTTGGTCACTCTGTCAGCCCAAAGAGAAAACTTTAGCTTAGAATCCCATCTCTTTTGATTCTCCTCCAACAGCTTTCTGATGATTCTGACTAGACTCTTATTGGATGACTCAGAAAGGCCATTTCCTTGAGGGTAGTAGGAGGTAGAGTGTGCCAATTGAATTCCCATTGACTTACACATGTCAACCAATGCATCAGCTTTAAAGGCTACTGCATTATCTTTCACTATCCTTTTTGGGCAGCCGAATCTGATCAAGATGTTTTCATAGAGAAACTTCATGACGACTTGATGAGTGGCATTTCTAGTGGGGATTTCCTCTATCCACTTGGTAAAGTGGTCAGTGGCTACCAGGATTCACTTATGCTGACCACTAGATGAAGGATTAATCTCTCCTATGAAATCTAAGCCCCACTGCTGAAAGGGACCATTCACTACAATAGGTCTCATGGGCAGAGATTTGAGTTGTTGCTTCCCTGTGAATCTTTGGAACTTATCACAAGATTTCACAAAGGCACACACATTTTAAAAACGAAAAAGCCAATAGTATCCAAACCCTTAGGATCTTATGAGTTGTGGTCTTCCAGTAATGATGGCCTCCACAAATACTTGAATGGAACTGATGCATGACTTCAGTTGACTCGTCTTTGTCCAAACATCTCAACAGTAAACCAGAAGGATCTTTCCAATACAAAAGATTATCATTTATGAAGAATTTAATTTCTCTGAGCTTAAGAGCTCAGGATTGAGTCATGCTAAGTTAAGGAGAAACCTCCAACTTCTGCAAAAAATGAGCAATACCTGAATACCACTCACATGAAGACAAATTCTCAGCCACCTGCTGGCTGTCATGCTTCTCTTCTGCTGCTATCTCTGTCTGCAAGCTTGCTAAACTTACCCCAATGAAATTTATGCCTAAAAGATCACAGCTATCTTCTGTCATGAGGATGGCAAGGCCTTGGCCTTTTACCGGCTTGGTGGGCTTCACTTATATGTCAAACTCAATCAACTTTGCAATCCATTTGGCTCTCTTTCCATCAATATCAGGCTGGGTCAAGACATCCTTCACAGAGGCTGAAGGAACATAGGAAACAACCTTTGCATGGAGGATATAAATTCTGAAAGCTTTTAATGACTTAATGAGAGCATAGGCTTGTTTTTCTATAGGATCATACCTTAGTTTATCATCCCTGAGTGATTTTCTGAAGAAAGCCACCGGGTGATCAAGACATTCATCATCTTTCTGTAACAAGATTATTGCTACTGTGTCATAGGAAGAAAAATAGAAAATATAGAAGTTCTTGGTGTAATATGGACTGATTAGAGTAGGAGATTCCATGATAGCCTGCTTGATATCCTGGAATGAACTTATCACACTGTCTGGCCATTTGATCTCAGATCCCTTTTTCAGCATAGAGGTTATATGTTTCACTAACTCAACAAAATTAGGAATAAACCTTCTGACAAAATTGATCTTACTGAGTAGGGATTGGATATCCTTCTTTGACCTTGGTATGGACAACTTCTAAATTGCTTCGACCCGAGATGGATCAATTTTCACTCCCTCTGTTGAAACAATGTGGCCTTGGAGCTTACCCTTCTTGAGAGAAAATTGAGACTTTTTTGGGTTCAACGAAATCCTGAACTGTCTGCATTTCAAAAATACTTTTTTTAGATGCTTCAGATGCTCTTCATGACTGCTGGAATAGATTGTGATATCATCAAGATAGATGAGGACAAACTTTTCCTTCTCTCCCACAAAGGCTATGTCCATGGCCCTATGAAAGGTGGCCCCAACAGTCATTAGCCCGAATGGCATCTTGGTGTACATGAAGGTACCCCAAGGAGTAGTAAAGGAAGTTTTTTCTCAGTCATCAGGGTGCACAAAAACCTGGTTATAGCCTGAGAAGCCATCTAGGAAAGACATGACACTGGCTCCTGAAACTCTCTGCAGCAAATGATCCATCTTGGGTAGGGGATAGTTGTCTTTATTAGAGCATTTATTTAGGTTTCTAAAATCAACGCATAACCTGATCTAGCCATTTTTCTTCCTCACTTTCACTAGGCTTGCAACCCATTTAGAGTATCTCAGTGGAATTATGTTTGGCATCAAGGAGCTTTTTGATTTCTTTTTCGATTACATGCAATAAGAGAAGACTGATAGGTCTCAATTTCTGTTTGAATGGGATGGCATCTTTCTCTAGGGGAATCTTATGTTGAATGACATCAATATTATAGGTTTTCAGATCACTGTATTCCCAGGTGAATACATCAACAAATTCCTTCATAAGACTGCAATATTTTGACCTCTTATCAACAGTTAACTCAGTGGACAGATTTATGAATTTAGGATGACTCTGGCTTCCTATATTGTGCTCATGGATAGCATGATCCTTCTCCTTCTTATCAGTTTTGTAGGGGACATCATTTTGGTCAAAAATATTCTCAAGAGGCACCAAACCCCGAGGTATATAATTGCTGGGTAGCTGAACAATATCATGTTGACCCATTTTTCTCTTCAACTTAGGTTTTTTGGATTCCTCTACATTTTTATTTTCGTGGTCAATATGCATATCAAAAAAATCATCTACGACTTGGAGAAATCTACTAAGCTCATCATCATCCTCAAAGACTTTCCAATACTTGACATTGTCAGGTAGGGATGGCATGTATTTGACTTGGATTTCATAGTTCAGTCTAGGAGGCATGGGAGGAATGAACATACTGGCCGAGATAGCAAGGGAATCAGCTAGGTGATTCATAGCTCTGGGTATATAAGAAATGTCAAAAATGGAAAAAGAGTCCCTAAGTTTCCATACCTCATCTCTGTAAGCTTTCAACCTAACATGTTTTGGTTGGAAAGTACTATTCACTTGTTGTATGATGAGATATGCATCTCCAAACACCTTATACCTTTGATTCCCATCTCCTTGGAAACATTTAATCCCAACAACAAAGCCTCATACTCTTCTATATTGTTAGTAGTATTGAAATCAAGTTTAAAAGACAAATGAATAGCCTCCTTTGAAGGAGAAATCAAAACTACACTTGCACCTGCTGAGTCTTTGGTACTAACACCATCAAAGAACATGCTCCATATGGGATTACTCTCTCCATTAGACCACTGATAAGTAGGCTTTGTGAGAAGAATCATCTATTTTCATAATGCATGCCCCAAAGTCCATGTCCAATGCATAGATGGGATGGTTTACATAATTCTTCTCATCACTAATGATGTAGGCAAGTTGATTCTCTCTGTAAAGTGTCTTTACCTCTCCTCCAAACACTAGGATTGTGGCATACGAAAGATCCATATACAAGGTACCACCTAGCCTTTTTCTCCATGAACGTGACAAGAGGAGGCCAAACTTGGGTGGGATATCGGCCACTACAGCATCCACTACCATGCTTCTCATTGGCAGCTGGGCAAGGTTTATGACAAGGTATTTTATGAGGCCGAGGCATCTGACTTTCCTAGAGTCAAAAGAGAAGAGATCATGGTAAGGTTTTGTGATTTCAAGCCCAAAATCATCCATCACTTCTTTAGGCATAAGATTGTGTCATGCTCCCGAGTCAAGCAAGCAATTGTGAAGGATCTTGTCATGGATATTCAGGGATATGTAGAAGGGTGGGAAAGAATCATCTCGGTTCTCAACCATAGGTCCTATAATCACTGTGGGCTTATCATATTGAAGGTTTACATAATCAACATCTATGGAAGTCTTTGGTTGAAGGGACTTCAGGATAACACACTTGAATATATCATTCTTCATAAGTTCAGTCAATGGCATAGGTATTTTTACCTTCTGATTTTCTGATTCGAAATTAAATGAATAGGATATTTTGTCAGAAGGTCTTACCTCGTTAGAGGGAGCTCTGAGTGACACTTGATCCTTATCTTGGGGCTGCAATGGCTTCTGCTACTATTTTTTAGGAGTGGACATATGTTTTGCAGGAACAACAGGTTGCTTGGCAACACCATCTTTCTTCTTTCCAGGGGAAAGAAGCAATGGATTTGAAGCAACAGCCTTGGATCTTAAATTATAACCTTGTTGATCATTTGTTTGATAGAAATATTATTCAATGCTTGCCTCATTAATCTGCTCATTCATGAGGGCCTCCTCATAATCTGTTTATGTCAAGAAGGAGGAATCAACATCATCCTTGAAGCAATTGATGTCATCTTCTTCTTCAACTTCACCATGAGATAGCTCATGCTCATGTTCTAACACAACATTTTGGAAAGGGGCCCTGATCCTTTGGTGTTCGGTTGCATTCTTATCTCTCTGAAGGATCTGGACCTGTTGGTTGTTCCTTATGTAAGGGAATGCATTAAGATTCCTAGGAGCATAGGCATTAGGCTCTCTACCTCTTGCTGGTTGCTGACCCCAAATTTTGAGTTTTGACATCTCCGAGGTCAAGCTGTCCAACATCTTGGCCATATTTTCCATTTTGGTATTTGAAGAAGAAGGAGGATCAATAGATAACTTCTTTCTCTCAAAATTACCTTTAAGTTTCTGGGATGCCACAATGTTAGATTCAACCTCAAGAGAAGCATATTGCATTAAGGCGAGTGTGGCTAACCTTATTTCTCTAAGGATCAAGAAAAATTCTTGATGAAAGGTAGAAGAGTAAGTAATCTTTGCTGATGTGTCAGTTGGCTTGATCTCTGCAGGGATCTTATGAAACATCTTATTGAATCTTTTGGTGAAGTCTAAGACAGATTTGCCATTTTCTCTTTTTAGATTTCCAAATTTAGTAATATAATACAAAATGTATCTTCTTTCTCCCCAATGTTTCAAAAACACTTCATATAATTGCTCAATACCTGTCACTGAATTAGCTGGCAGTTCCTTGAACCACTTCCTAGCTTGACCATCCAAACTCTGCACAAATACTCTGGTCCAAACATCTTCCTCAGAAATGTTAATGTTCTCAGCATAGGCATAGAAAGCCTCTATGTTCTCTTCAACAGTATAATCTCCAGATCCAGTAAACTTGGGCATGTACTTCTGATAATCTCATGTTGGCATGACTAACAAAGGATTGGGAAAAATAGAGGAGCATACCTATTTGCTAAGATCTGTTCCATTTTTGTCAAAGCAACAACCATGGTAATCTTAGGGGTTGATACAAAGGAATATGTTTTTGTAGATGATGACTGATATGGGATAGGTGCGACTATGTACAATGATGGTGGTTTTACTTCACTGAGGAATGAAGTGGAAGCACTGGTAGAATGACTACCCTGGAATGTGGTTTCTTCAAAATATGAACAAGGTGGGAAATAAGAAGCTCTGTAAAAATGGCCAAGCAACAAGGCCAAGTTTTCCTCACACTTAGAGAAAAGGTCTTGTAAAATATCTTCAAGAATGGGCAAACTGGTATGGGTATAGAAAAAAAAAAATTCAGGCTCAGTTTGTGAAGAATTCAAGGAAGAGGAAGAGTCCTCTTCTTGGATAGATTCTACAACTTCTTTTCCTAAGTTATATATAGTAATATGCTCAGAAATAGGATCCGTAACATTAGAAGAAATTGAAGGCTCATCACCCTTCAATATTTATGACTCAATTACAATTTTCTGAGAACTAGAAGTTTCAGCAGAAGTGGATTCGACAAGAGGTTTTCTAGATACAAATGAAGAAGTGATTCTTGAAATACCTAGTCTAGATGCTCTTGCAGATATGGAAGTTTGTCTTTGCAGTTCTTTTCCACTTCTGATGATCTTCTTAGGGTCTGAAACCGGTGTTTCCAATGGACTTTCTTGATTTTCTCTGGTATGAGCCCTTCTCGGAGCCACTTCGGTCCAATGGAGTCACTAGATAGATGATTACAACAAAAATAGTGTCTACACTTTGTATATCATCAAAGTTGGATCTATGTTGTTTCCCAAGGAAGCTGAGCTTCAATATCCATTCCCTGACAACGATGCCAATTTGTTATCACTCCAAGAAACTCTTCTAGGTTGTAGCTCGAAGATTCCTGGTAACTTAACTATTTGTTCAATGTTGAATATATAATTGGATCAAGATGGATAACTAACTCACTGAATCTTACACTCAAGATAGTCTAGGTATATTCAACATTACAAGGCCTTCAAGAGCTATTATCAGATAGGTTGTGTATCAAATAGAACATAATCTAATCACATAAACCAGATCACACATATATAAAACAATAGGTATGATGGGTCTAGAAACTAGTACAATAGCTTATGATCCTTTGCCAAATAATCAAATAGTGAGATGACAGTCACCTATGGATTATATAAGCATAGACAGAGAATGACATTCACTCATAAACATAGAAATATAAGAAAGAAGGAATCTGATAACATCAATGAAAGAAACTTGCAAGTTTCTTATATTAAAGAAAGTGTCTCAACACAAAATACAATAATCTAGTATCCAAAATCAAACCCATATTCCTTAAAAGTTTATGGCTTTATAGCCTTTACATGAGAAATCTAGTTCCTAAAAAGTTGGATCATATTTACTTGAAATAGTAAGTCAAAATATAGTACAAGAAAATAGGAAGAGATGCTAAAAACTAGGTCAGTCTCCTCATCCTTGATGATCTTCATATCCTTCAAAACTTTGACAAGTGTAGAAATCCTTCCAACGCTGTTGAGTATCCATAGAAGATAAGATAAGTCGAATATGGTATTTCTGGCAAAAACTGTTTCTGTACTGAGAAAATAGGTAGCTAATTCCACATTGCCACCTTGTTAAACGCCTCAAAAAGAAAAACAAAACCTTAAATTTGATGTGTTTAATTATTATCCATCTTTTGTAATCATCCTCGATGCATCTGATTAAGAAAAACTTGGATTTGGGTGAAAATACAACCTCTCTGCGTTGTCTGTACCTTTCGGTGGCTAGAAGAGTTAAAATCTGAGACTGTATGCCATCGAAAGTTATGCTTTCGGTGGCTAATGAACAATGAAATGTCTGCCTAAGACACCGAAACCTGAGATTAAAAACAGTTCACAAAATTGTAAAAATGTGTTACTTCTGTGCTTTAAGAACTTCAGGGCTACTCCTCTAGAGTCTTTGTAGTCTGAGCAAGGTTCTCTGTAGCTACTGCTAGGTTCTCTAGGCCTGAGTGAACTATAGGCTTTGGATTTTTAAGCATGAGTTTAATCTTTGAACACCTAGTAGCCTTATATGCCTTCTGGTTTACTTGAATTATTTTTCTATTTTTCTTCTCCAGCTTGACATACATCTTAGAAAGTATATGAAAATAATCATACAATTCAACATTTCTTTCTACTAGATTTGTATTCCTTCTCTTGATTTCCCTTTCTAGAATTTTGATCTCATATACTTGCCTGAGAAATTGATTTATCGTTTGTGATGAAGACTTCTTTGGTTTGCTGGTTGATGCTTCAACAACTTGCTGATCTTGATCTCCCTTAGGTACTTGTGAAAGCAAGTCTTCATGCTCTGTCATCGACTCTCCTACTGGAACTACTTCTAGAAGACCTTTCTCTACCACAGCTTCCTCATGCTCTGTTTCAACATGCTCTTCTTCATCCTCGGAGTCTGCGTAGTGGAGATTTAGGATGTTTTTATTTCTTGGAGGAGATTCTTCTTTCCTTGTATCATAACTGAAATCCAATTTTTTCTTAGCTTTCCCAGGCTTAGAAGATGGAGAGAGATGATCAACTGCAACTGGAGAGATGGCTCTCCTCTTCCTCTTTCCACTTCTAGGAGTAGAATACTTCTTTGAAGTAGGCTTCTCCTTATCTCTTGGCTGAAAGTCTGTCTCAAATTCATTCCAAAAGAGGAAATGATCCCATTTTCCGTTCCTTCTCTTCAACAGCTCACAAACGATGAGTGTGATTAGGCCATGATGAAAAATCCTACCCTTAACTTTACTTCGTTTTGCTTGAACTTGGTAGGCCATTTTCTTCAAGCTCCTATAGAGGTAATAAGGCAAGTTCAAAGGAGTCCTACCAGTGAAGTGGTTCATTAATTTGAAATGATAGATCATTACCCTGTAGTATCTACCTTCACAGGTTATATAAACAAGGATGGATTTTAACAAGTTCTGCCATTTATCCTCAAGAAAATACATGGGAATGTCTTTCTTCCAAATTAAAATTTTATGCTCTGGTTTGAGATAGGACCTAAACTCCACATCCTTGGTGACTGTAGTCTTAAACCAATTCTCTCCAGTTCTGGGCAGTTCTGTCACCTCTGCTATGAGAGCTTCATCTACTATGAATTCATCCTGGCCAATGACAACTTTTCTCCAATCGAAAGTCAGAGAAAAATCCTCTGCTACTTGTTGGTGAGAGCTCTGCAACTTTTCACAAAACCTGTAACACCATGCATATTTGAATAGATAACATACTTCTGGATGCGAATCTAGGTAGCGTGTGTCATTTATCTCTTTCTTGAGAGCATTTGCTCCTCTCCTCATCTGGTAAACTGCTCCTGTACACCTGCAAATGAAAAATCAGGCTTGGGGAAGACCACATAGCCCATATGGGGGAAGGTTATGGCTTGACTATGACAGAGGTGAAATATGAGGAACATTTATAAGCTAGCCCTGACTTTGAGGGATTTGAAAGAAAATGATGATTTGAAATGGTAATGATTAGCAGATCAATCTCGAAGGGTAGAAAGGTACAAATAAGTACTTGACAAAGACAACGGGGAAGAAGCTGAAGATAGTCCCCCAACCATGGACTAAGGAGATCATGAGGTCCACCATCCTCAAAGCCATGAAGCTACCCCACTTCAGCAGACACTAGGAGGTTAATGCGTGCGTTAAAATCCTCCTGTCATGATACCATGGAGGTTATATATGGATAGACATGCGCATGACTATGGATCCGGCGTTGATCCAGATGATCACTGGATTAAGCATGCAGGGACCAGACCCTCAGAATTTCTACCGAGGGAAGGTTGCAGATCGTTCCCTGATGCAGCGAATAAAAGACACCTACGACGATGTGGAGAAGGGGAAGCAGGGCTACAAGGTAGCCTCCATAAAATATGGCACAATGCGCCTAGCTTTCCAGTTGATTTTTGGTAAGCTTGTCAGAAAGAACAGACCAACTCAAGTCACGGGGTTCATCGTCGATCTCGCAGGAAAGTGAGTTGAAGGGATGCAGATGAGATAGGTAGGCTACGTCATCAACCAATTGGAGCAGGATTGTCATGAAGCATAGGACCAGGACTACGAGTTTCACTTTAGCTGGTTGTTTATTCTTGTTGCCTTTACCACTTGGGAGATGCCAGAGGGATCGACCTTCCCTGATGTTGAGCCGTTTGAACCACTAGTCGCGAGGTTCAATACCCTATGGTATTCGAGTGACATGGCGAAGAAATGACAATCAAATGCGGTGTTCCACACCTATTACTTGCAGTTGAAGAGGGCAATTGAATCCTTCCCTCACATGATGCTGAATACACTCCATAGGTTCACGCCACTTGCAAAGTTCTGTGAAGATAGGCACTTCATATATATCACTGCACACGAGACAAAAACAAGGAAGATCTGTAGTCCTATTACAAACTGACCGACGAAGATATGGAGGAAATAACCAAGGAATGGCCTGCATAATTCCTAGTTCCAATCAAACAAATAGAGCTCTCCTACCTCGACCTCATCGGAAGCCCTGTGGTCACTTGAGAAGAATATCATGGACTGAGAAGCACCAGGAAGACGAAGAAGAAGGAAGAAGTGCAGGAAATAAACAACACATCGGAGAAAATTGCAGCTGACTCACCTGGAGGAGGAGGAGTTGATGAAGTAAACCAGGAAGAGGAAGGGGAAGAAGACAAGAAGGAAAAATGGCGAAGTGACATTGCCTAAGGATCCATTTATGGAAGCCGAGACATCAAAGAAAATAAAGGTTTCTCCGAAGAAACATTCAGCGCGGAAGAAGTCACGAGCCAATAAGCCCCAGTTATAGACCGTGCTCACAGTGGATGATATTGACCTCATCATCGCATCTGTAGTAGACAATTCAGAGGATATTTTGCAATGGAACGAAGAAAAGTAGAAACAATGTATGACAGGATTGAGGCGGAGCTGAAAGGGGTACAACAAGTCGCGCAGTGTCTACAACGCCATTGTCATCAGAAGGTATAGAAGTGGGAGATGAGCCTGCCCAAATACGAAGATTAGCAGATGCGACAGAGGCTCACCTTTGACGAGTACAGGAAGAAAAATAATAGGCCACAAAGGCCTTGAAGCAAGCAAAGGAGGAAGGCTTAGAGAAACTTCGGGTTGCGCATCAAGAAAAATATGACCTGAGCACAAATTTTGAGGAGGACAGAGAGAAGATCCAGAGAGAAAAAAGATAGCTTCTCTCAGAGAAGACTACGTTCAAGGAGGCAGTGGCTAGAGAACTTCGCTCTGTGTCAGGCTTGGCCCAAATGGAATAAGAAACAACTTATATCCAAGTGGGGAAAATCGATGAATCCATTCAAGAGCTTGAAGCAATGGTAGCAGAACTGGAACTACAAGCAGTGTCAAGCACTTTGTAGGAAGTGCAGGATTAGAGAGAAGAAAATGCCAGGGTCGTAGTATAAAGAATCAAGGCATTGGCCTTGGAATGTAAGCATCTCAGTAACCGAAGTACTTAGACCTATGATCACCTTGCGAAATACCTAGAGATGAGGATATTGGAGGCAAAGCTCCAGGAGGTGAAGCAACAAGCATCGACAGTGCAAGCGTAGCTGAAGCATCTTTCAATGGTAGAAAATATGAAAAGGTCATAGGAGGTGCGCGCAGTTCAACAATAGGTCAATGAAATCCATAGTAGAGTCATGGAAGTGACCCAGAGACTCCAACTGGTGCAGGATGAAGCCTGCACACTTTTTGAAGAGATCGAGGGACAAGGTGCACAGCTGGAACATGTGGTCACCACGGTGGAACAATGCTTGGAAGGGCCTGTCATCGAGAAAGTCATTCAGGAGTTCACCGACCAGGAGGCTCTAGCGAAGCATCAAGTCGAGGAAGGTCAAGCCAAGCTCAAGGCCTTTGAAGTAGAATTTCCTAGATCATAGTGACTCAGGACGAGTCACAGATGAGTGTTGGGGGCCTGTTTTCCCTCGACTAAGTTTTGGAGAACCTTGGTTGTGTTTGACCATTTTTTGGACTTCAATAGGTTGGTCAAAGATGAAGTGCCCAGGCGAAGTGAATATCACGGGATCTTGCCCCCTTTTACGATATTTTAGGGTTTAGGGTTTATGTATTGGGTATGGATTGTCAGCCCATGGGTCGTACCCATGTTTGGGCCCCTTTTTTAATGTATAAATAAGTAGCTAGACGATGTAAGTAAGAGTCAAGTTTTGGAAATCTAGGTGGGCTTTTGGCAAGATATGTAAGCCAGAGTGTTAAGTTCAATTAGTTGTGAATGCTTTGTGCACACTGTATGTTGAGACTTGCAGAGCTAAGTGCAAGTGATTTGTGCATAGAATGTGTAAGGTTATGTGCTTGGACCTAACTCGGGGAAGGAGGATTTGGTGATGTGCGTGTAGATCTCCTGTCCTATGTGGAGTTGTCTTGTGGCTCTGTGAATGTAAGAAGATTGAAAGAAGCTAATAAAGAAGAAGAAGAAGAGTTGGTGGGCGTAGCCCCTCACTAGGGTGAACCACGTATATCCTGTGTTGATGTGCTTTGTGCTATGGTGTTCATGATGTTTATGTACTTAATTGCTTAATCTAGATGTATGATAGATCTAGTTGATGCTTAGTGATTTATGATGTGAATGAACGTTATATCTACTTCAATGCTACATGTCGAATGATTAGATATGCTTGGATCTTGGTTGTCACTGTGTTGATATGTAATTAGGGTTTTAACCTACGATGTGAGAAAACGGGTTAAAGACTAATGGATTTTATTGGCTAAGTGCTCTGTTAAGTATTGTGTTCACAGATCTATGTCCCAGCTAGGTTGCATATACCTGAGTCCTGCAACCCCCCCTGCCTCTACCTCAGGTGATACTTCATCTGCTTCGTAGGTGTTTCTGAAAGGGCCTGTAGTTAGGACGTTTTTGAAGCGTTGAACCTTGGGTCTACCCCTATGCCAACACAAACAAAATGGACTATATATATATATATTACAAGACAATACACCATATTCCAAATTATAATGTACATATAACAATCTATATCTAAGAACTATGAAATTTATATAAAAATTATGCCATATGATGATAATACCAAAGAGAAATGAAACTACATGTAGAAACACGATGCTCAAGAATATGGATAATTTAAAAAAAAAAAAGTTCGAGCAATATGGATACTTTGCAACACAATAAATCTTAGAGAATAATGACAGTGAAAGTCATGTCTAGAATTATCGTGATCTCATCATGATCCCATACACCAAAAATGAAATAATGCATTAATACACTTCTTTAATTTCCAATATGTCATGCACATATGTTCATATTTAAGGCTGCAATCAAGTTAAGATGCATATATTTCAATGGTAATACAATGAAATAACACAAAACAAGTACTTGCATTGATTTTAGCAATGATATAATGTAAAACAATAGGGTGTATTGATTTCAATGATGATATAGTGAAAAATGATTTAGAGCAATCAAGTAATTTAACTCCATGCACTCTATTTCAATCTCTCGATATCTGGTATTGGAACCATGCCGCTCTATGTTTTGATCACCATGCTGACGTGGTAGATGAGGTGGATTCCACATGGATCTCTGTATTTTCTTTTCTTCTTACATGGCATATGATATGGCCACCACATGGATCAGGTGTGGTTATTGATGTGGCATCAGAGCTGGTCCACCGGGCATTGACCCACTGAGTATCGAGCCCCCAAGCCCCCGAAAATTGTGGTACTATGCATACTCCATTTCTCCCAATATCTGATACTTTGATATCAGATCATCGAGTAACTGGACCATCGGAGTATTGTAATATACCAGATATAAATGTATGCAGAACATAAATAAAATGCTAGTAATGGCAGAATAACAACAATATAACCAGAACATTCACCACAATAACACTGGAATGATATCAGAATACTAATAGAAATAACACTTTGAATCTAAAAGAAATGTTCACGGGCCTCTTCGAGGGGGAAACCTCCAGTTGAGAAAATCTCTGTTACAATAATATCCAAGTTATGGTTCTCATACCCTCAACTTCTGTTTATACTAAAAATAAGCATCTAGAGGAAGATCCTTCTAGAAGTGGAAGCTTCTATTAGGTCTTCTTACATCTGCCTTATTCTATTTGATTGAAAGGCCTTATTAATATTGAACTTTATTACATCCGAATATATTGTTCTACCTATGTGTGGGTTAGGACCCTAACATGTCCGCCCCCTTAAAAACAACCTTGTCCTCAAGGCTTGAG
>SNQJ01S0147609.1:23730-34612 GCA_010110895.2 Picea sitchensis
GCCAACATTTCCTTTTCATACATGGATTTTCCCAGATTTATTTCAGATAATTGTTTGTTGGTAAAGGCCAAATCTTGACCCTCTTGCATAAGGACAACACCAATTCCTTTCCCTGAGGCATCACATTCCAACACAAAGGTCTTTGTGAAATCGGGAAGGGCGAGGACTGGAGTGGTGCACATGGCCATATTCAAGGTTTGAAAATCTTGAGCAGTGACTGGAGTCCAAGTGAAAGAGTTCTTTTTGAGGAGAGCAGTGAGAGGTGCTGTAATCTTCCCATAATTCTTAACAAACTTGCGATAATACCCTGTTAAGCCCAGAAATCCACGAAATCTCTTAAGAGTCTTTGGGTGAGGCCAATATTGCATAGCTTCAATCTTTTTAGGATCCACACTGACACCATCTTTTCCAACCAGATGGACCAAGTATTCTACTTCTAAGGCGCCAAAAGCACATTTAGACTGTTTTAGGAAAAGTTGGTGCTGAGAGAGTAGATGGAGAACTCAATCCACATGAGCAAGATGGTTTGTCCAGGTTTTTCTATAGATGAGGATATCATCAAAGAAAACTAAGACAAAATGGTGGAGAAAAGGATGAAAGACATGATTCATGAGGCTTTGGAAGGTGGAGGGATCATTACATAAGCCAAAAGGCATGACCAAAAACTCATAGTGGCCCTGATGAGTTCTAAAGGCATACTTGGGAATGTCTTCCTCGTTCATATGTATTTGGTGGTAGCCCGAACAAAGATCAAGTTTAGTGAAGAATTGGGCGCCACTCAATTCATCCAGGAGTTCATGAATGACAGGAATGGGGAATTTGTCTTTGATGGTAAGTTTGTTGAGGGCACGGAAGTCAGGACACATTCGCCAAGAACCTTCTTTATCCAGGACCATGACCATATGAGAATATTAGGGGCTCTTACTAGGGTGGATAGCGCCTGCATTAAGGAGTTCCTGGACCATTTTATCAATTTCATTTTTTTGGGAAAAGGGGTGACGATACAGACAGATATTGGGAGGAAGGCTTCCGGGTACCAGGGGAATGGAATGATCATGAACACCAATGGAAGGAGGGAATCCTTGGGGAGTGGAAAAGACCAATTTATGTTTAGAAAGGATGGCTTGGAGGTCTTGCGGGACCGAGGGTGTCTCTGTTGCTTGTATGGCATGGAGTTGGGCAATAAAACCAGAATGACCTTTTTTGAGCAACTTTTCCATGCGATGGGAACTAATGATCTTAGGTGAACCAGCGGTGATGCCTTGGAACTTATATTGGTGTCCCTCCTGGTCGAATTGCATATTTAATTCTTTAAAATCCATGAGAATGGGACCCAAAGTCCTTATCCAGTCTGCACCCAATACAATGTCACAACCTCCCATGTCGATAGCAAACATATGGGATTTCAGGTGGTATTCACCAATTTGGAGATGCACATTTTCACAATGCCCTCCACATTTCATGGAACCACCATTGGCAATCATGATTTGGAAATTATTGACGGCATGGATGTAGCCATGATTTTCTT
Source organism: Picea sitchensis (assembly GCA_010110895.2). Taxonomy (NCBI): domain Eukaryota; kingdom Viridiplantae; phylum Streptophyta; class Pinopsida; order Pinales; family Pinaceae; genus Picea; species Picea sitchensis. The sequence goes on from SNQJ01S0147609.1 coordinate 25,259, forward strand.
GGGCAATGTGGCAATGAATAAAATTATGGGTGTTGCCACTATCAACCAGAATGATGACCTTTCGATGCTTGATGTAACCAATTAGCTTGAGGGTTTGGGGAGAAGAGAAACTAGTTAGAGCATTGATGGAAATGACCATGATCCACATGGATATAGGTGGCCACCCACCTTTTCCAACTGGCTCAAAACAATTTTCTGACAATTTTGGCAATTTACTATTTTTAGCAGTTTTAACTTCTGGGGCCATTTTGAGGGCCTAAATGAAGTTTTTTCATGATTTAGATCCTCAATGATATCCAAAGGAATTATTTATCCCCCAAAATGAATCTCCTCGATGATACCTTTCCAATGGGCTATCACATGCCTAAAACGAAGATCGTATGCAAAAGTTACGACCCCAGGAAGTTGATGTACTAACTTACCCAAACGAAGGCCACATGACTTTTGGCGCTTCATCTCCTAGGGTTAGGTTTTTGGATGTCTAGGGTTTTTGGAATTCCTGATTATTGTAAAAAGGCCTTTAGAGCCTCATTGTAACCCTCTTCTTGTGAATGCATGCTGCCATCACATCTCTTCTCAGAGATAAGCCGCCACCATTCCAACAAGCTTGTTTCCGCTGCATTTTAGAGTTTCATCTTATTTCATTATTGAATAGAAAACTAGTTTTACTATATCTCTGTTATTTTGTGTCAAGCACTTGTTAATAATCTGTATTCATTTCATTCTGCTCATAAAATCCAGATTAGACCGGTTCTACTTCGAGAGGGTCTGAGGGAGGGGTTATGTCAGTGGATTCGAGGTGACTCAGACACATAGGGAGTTTCTACATCCTCTTCCACAATATCCTCATAGATGGCCATAAAATCCTTTTGTTATTTACACTTGTGGCCCGAGAAATATTTTTCATGACAGTTATAACAAATGCCTTTGAGTTGGAGTTTAGCCATTTCATCCCTGGTCAATTTTTGGACCTTTAGTGGAGTAGAGGGAGTAGTGGGATTTACTGTTTTAGGGCAAGGGATAAAGGAGGGTTTTTGGTTTTGAGAAGATACAACTTGTTGTGCTTCTTTATCTCTTTTAGTATCCTCCACCCAAATCTGAGGCTAAGCCATGAGGACATGGGCCCAAATATCATCCTTGAGGCTGCTGATAAAACACTCTCGGAAAAAGGCATCAGACATGCCCTCTGTTCTAAAATCCAGGCTCTTAAAGGAAGCTATAAAGTCTTCCACTAATCCTAATTGTTTCAAATTTTTCAAAGGGCCCAAATGGTTGGTTTCAATGTCAAATCATTCATAAATCTCTGCCATAGAGTCTGTCCAAGCAATATACCCTTGATGAGAAGTTTTTCTCCACTGCCACCATTGCCAACGTTCTTGATCTAGATGGAGAACACCATACCAGAGTTTGGCCAAGTCATATGTAATGCCGTATAAAGAGAAATAATGTTCCATTTGGGTTACCCAACCAGTGGGGTCCAATCCATCAAATCTAGTCACATCCACCCGTGGAAGGCGTAGGTCACGTTGAAAGTGATGGTTCTGAAAGTTATGGGAATGAGAGGAATGGTCAACGTTAGTATGTGGAGGTGAGGAAGAGGAAGGGTTATCTGTAGGGATATGCAGTTTGGTGCAGAGTGCCGAAAAGACTAATTCAAGATGGGTGGTGAGGTCTTGTTTGATTTCCTCCATTGAGGACTGCATGGTTGTATTGATGGCGGCAACATTGGCACTGAGTTGTTTCACTTCTTGTTGGGTCTCGATGAGACCAGATTGCAAGGTGTTGAAGTGAGCTTGCCATCTTGTTGGGTTTTGAGGACCAGATTGCAAGGTGTTGAAGTGAGCTTCCAAGTCTTGGCTATGAGTATAAATATGAGGATGGGAACTAAAAAGTACATGGGTCAAATTTTTTTCCTAAAATGATATGGATGACTGTGATAAGGGAGAAGAGATGAATCCAATGGAATAAGTTGTTATAAAACATGATCATGGGAGCAAGAAAATAAAACAAATGGAAACAAAACAAAACATACATGCAAATACAAGAGAGAGACATAGATTTGTGTGGCTCACCTAGTGTGGGCTACGCCCTAATTCTGAGAAATTGCTGTGTCCTTTCTTTTATTATTATCCAAAGAAATGAAGGGATACAACCTAAAAAAACCCAGAACTTCCTCTTCTTTTCTCCTCACGCTTCCCTCGCATACAATACTTGCAAACATACATAGTTGCAATACATTTCATAAAAGAGGGTTGCCTTCTAGGAAAAATCCCAACACATAATTCTATTGCTAGGATTTTGTGACCTTATAATGAACGTCCAGATTTACAATGAAATTACAATATACCTTTTACAAGGCAATTTTTTCAAGGGTTTCAACAAAACCCTCATTGGGGCCCGGCTTCAGATTCTCTCAAAATGGGATAGCCCTCTGCACTTCTCTCAAGAAGGGGTACCTCTCTATCTCCATTTTTGGAAGAGTGGTACTGGGTGTAAATTATGGGGTATAAACACCCATCAAATTAAAAGACCCTAAATTTAGGAAGATAATCAGGATTGACAACCAACAATATCCCACTTGAGATTGATCTCAACAACTCCACCACTCATATATGGGATGGACTGAACTCTTTGGACCCGAAATTCTCATCTTCATCTTCATTCTTGAGACTAACTGAAACTGAGCAAGAACTCGGTTTCCTCGTGGTTACTCCCTTTGTTAACAGTTCAAGAAAATTTCGCTAGTGTGTATCTTTTTCCAAGCCTTCAATTCTTTTCCATCTTCCAAGGTGGATCATATGAAGTGGTACTTCAATTATATATGCTTAGTCTTTGAACGAAGGCTGAGTTGTTTGCAGGGTGAATGGCACTCTGATTGTCACACAACTCCGGCCAGCTCTCCTACTTCTTTTCCTAATTCCTCCATAAACCTAACCAAATCATCTCTTTACTAGTTCTCTAGCAACAACATACTCATTTGTTGAAAGTGCAACAACCTTTTGGTAGCTTTTGAAATCCAAATTACTAATGTTCCACCTATAGTAAAAGATACTGTGGTGCTCCTCTCCCATTGCCTTTATCACCCGCCATATCCTAATCAACATATCCTCAGAGAAAAGTGTTTGAACCTCCAAAACATAATGCATGTGTAGTAGTAATTCTCAATTCGAGAATCCACTTCATTTCCTGTAATGTTCTTAATTGATTGTTCATATAATTGCCACAACTCCCACTGTGATGTGCAATATCTGGTCTTGTGCAAATTATCAGATACATCAAGCTACCAACTACCGATGAATATAACTTTGGACATGTATTCTATCTCCCTTGTGTCTTTGGGATTACTTCCTTAAGTTAATTAAAATACACAAGCAAAAAATTAACTGTTTGCATTCTACATTCTAAACCTCCAACACCTTTCTCACAGATCACCCTGGGACAATGTTAGTTTGTGATTTTTCCCGTCGCCTCTTGTTATTCTCAAACCAAGGATTTTCTTGCAAGACCCAAATCCTTCATCTTAAATGAATTGGCTAATTTTTTCTTGAGCACATTTATATCTCCCATATTAGACCCTGTAACAAGAATGCCACTACATGCAATAGTAATATTATATAGCTTCCATTTTCTAGCTCTTTTAAAATAAACATGTTGATCTAATGCCATCTATTATAACTCGTCATTACAAACCTATCAAACTTCATATACCATCATCTTGGAGCTTGCTTTAGGCCATATAAGCTCTTCTTCAACCTGATACCAAATTCTCCTTCCCTTCACCTCATACCTCTGGTCACGATATAAATCTCTTTCCTCCAAATCCCCATGGAGAAAAGTTATTTACATATTATAACTTTTCAAGATGAAAATTTCATCACACAAACTTAAAATAGTCCTTATTATTCATTTTAACAATAGGAGAAAATATTTAAACAAAAATCTATACCTTTCTTTGTGTAAACCCCTTTACAACAAGTCTAGCTCTTGTACTCTCTTTTTCTCCTCCATCTTCTTTCCCTTCAACTTGTAAACCCATTTATCTCCGGGTAGTTTCAGAGGGCAACCTAACCAAGTCCCAAGTCTCAATATTTTCCAAGGAATCCATTTCTTTCATGTCTTTGCTCCCATTTCTTTTTGGTGTCTAATTGCATTGCCTCTTCATAACATTCCCGTTCACCTGGTCCTACCAACAATAAATAATATAATGAAGGAGAGTATCATCAGGGGATATACTTAACTTGGTATATATTATAACAACACTTACATGATTTTGAGGTACCCGCTGCTCATAATCGCTGTACATTTTGATTTTCAGGTTCCTTTGGAATTTCTTTTCGATCTCATCAAGCACTGTATTCTTGTTTTTCTATTTCCCAAGCTTTCCCCGCAATTGATCTTTGTACATGCTTTTCTCATTGAATATGACATCTCTAATTCTAATAATTTTGTTATTTCATAATCCCATAAGAGATAACCAAAATTATTAACACCATATCCAATAAAGGTACACTTATTGATTTTGCCTCAAGCTTTGTTCTATTTTTTCTTTATCAATATGGACAAATGCTTCACAACCTAAAGTTTTCAAAAAGAATACCTACACCTTTTTCCCTCGTCCATTCCTCCTCTCGAATTCTACCATCCAAGGAGCTTGAAGGTCCTCCTCATTGCTTATTGGCAAACAACAAGATTCACAACATCCATTCAAACTGTGAATCTAAAAACCAACATGCAACCATACTCCTTGCATGCTCCATGATTGTCCCTGTTTCATCCTTTCTCGACAATTCATTTTCAGGGTGTTCGTGGAACCTGCCTTCTCTACTTAATCCCATGGGCATGAATAGTAATCATCAAACTCTTATCACAGATTCACTTCCATTATCCTGACCAGACACTTCAAACTTTTCCAGCTCTATTCTCAACTAAAGCTTTCCATTTCTTAAATTTATCAAAAACATCGATTTTTTGTCGAATGCAATAAACCCAAGTTTTTCTAGTTGCATCAATAAAAGTAACATAATAATGAGAGCTTCACCAATAATAATACCCGAGCTAGTCCCCTATACATCTGCAGGAGTGCACAAGCTCTAACCTTTCATTCTTCTTTCTTTTTCACTCAGAAATTTGACTCTCTTTTTGTTTTCTCTATAAACACACATCATTAAAGTCCAAATCAATTTGTTTAATATCCGCAACAAATTTCTTTGGTGTGAAGTATCCGTGACATCTCTTCTCACTCATGTCCTGTACTATGATGCCAAAGAGTTGTATCCACTTTTGTAGAAGCTAAATATATAGATGTAAGATACTTGTAAGACATATAAATACAATGTACCTACCTTCGCTTCGCCATCACCAATGATCCTTTGATGACCTTCCACGCCTTACCTGTAAACATAGATATACAAACTTCACTTTCCAACCTCCCTATTGAAATATATTTTTCCCAACTGAATATGTCTTACCTCTTTCAACAACCATTGGTTTCATTGGCGCTTTTTATTTTTACCTTTCCTATTCCAATAATTTTGCATGGTGCATCATCAATACCCAAATGAACCTATCCAAAATCACCTTGAACATAATCTAGAAAATGTTTCCTATGGGTGGTGGTATGAAATCACCCTCGAATCTACTACCCAAGACTCGTAGTCATTATCACATAAAGAATCAAAGCATCTTGTAACACATCACCTATTACATTTGCTTCCGAGCTCTCCTGATATCCATCTCTTTATTTCTTTGAGCTCAGTCTTCTTCGTGATGTCCTTTCTTTCCACAATTCCAACACTCTATCTTTTCCACTGATTTGGATCTCGGCCTTCCTGAATTCATGGATCCTCGGAGTCTTTCCTCTATCCTTTTGTCTTCCCTCGTTCTCAATGTTTAACGCATTACATAATGTCTCACTCACAGGTTTTTCCGGCCGTGATTTCACTAAGGATAACACCAACAACATCATCAAATTTGAAAGTATTTGAACCGTAGATAGAGTTACTTATACCATGACCAAGCTATTCCAACTTTCCTCGTAATGAGCACAAGATTAGAAGAGTCTTAACCTCATCATCAAAGTCCACTTTTGCCAGTAACTTAGTTGGATTAGTAACCTATTAAATCTATTTAATAATAATATGCAAATTGCACCCACCTTCCAACATCTTCATATTAAATAATCTTTCATTAGAAATATCTTTATTGGATGCCAAGGTTTTTTCATACAATTTGGCCAATGCTGCCCCATCAAACCCTTCCTTGTCTTTTTTTTTCGAGATATTGAAAGCCACCGATGTTGCCAAGCTCAACCATATCGTTCATAGAGCCTTTCTATCAATAAGAATCTCCCATTCTTCGCCCTTCATGTCCGTCGACTTCTTTTGTTACTGTCAATGGTAGGAATATATCCTTCTCATACAAATAATCTTCCATCTACAGATCTTCCATAACTTCTAGTTTTGGCCATTAAATTTCTCGAATTTAAACTTTCCATCTTCCTATTATTGTTCCCACTGAACTGGGGAATACTTTTTCCATGCCGAGTTACTTTTACGCTTCGATACTGCTTGTTAGAAAAATGGACCTGCGGAGCAATAAAATAAAAACAAATGCGAAAAAACATAGAATATACACAATACAAGAGAGACACACATATTTACGTGGTTCACCCAAGCAGGGCTACGCCCACCGGAGAAATTGCCGTCCTTTCTTTATTATTATCCAACAAAATGAAGGATACAACCTACAAAACCCATCAGAATCTCCTCTTCTTTTCCTCACAGCCTCCTCTCTCAAAATACAATATCACAACATACATAGTCATAATACATTTCCCTCATAAAAAGAGGTTTGCCTTCTAGGGAAAAAAAAAAAACTCCTAACATAATATCTATCGCTAGATTCGGGTGGGACCTTATAGTGAACGGTCCAGATTTACAATGAAAATACAATATAATTTGCATAAGGAGGGTTTTTTCTTCGTGGCTTCACTGAATCCCTCACGGGGCCCATCTTTCTCTCTGCACTCCCAACCTGGGAATAGCTCCCACTGACCTCGCAGTAGGGGGTGTACCTTCCACCTGCACTTCAAGGCGGAAGAGTGTACATACTGGGTGTAAATACTTCATGGGGTAGGCAAACACACGGCTGAAATTAAAGACCCCTAAATCAGGAAGATAATCGTGTCTACAACCAACATAGGTATCTAATAATGGTGAAAAAAATTTCCAGATTTTTTTTTTTTTTTTTACATCGCGGAATTATAATAACTGAAGAATACTTCATGAGAGGAAATGCCCAAATGCTTAACTAGAAAGAAATGTGTATTTACTTGGCAACCCGAACACAGTTGCGCAATAATAGATCTTGTCTATTTTAATTTGTTTATTTTTCTATCCCCAAGGGTTAGGTATTCAAGGGTTCTATAGACAAGGGTTTGCCATGTGCTATAGCACTCTGATATACGTGCAGGGTCCAACATTAGTACTCAACCCAATATCTCAGGGAACTAACTAAGGATGATAGATCGTACCCTTAGCCATACTACCCGACTACCCAGGTACTAGAGAGTATCTTCTCGAGTGATGTTCTCGGTGACACTATAGTAGTCAGGTGGCCGATCGGTTTATCTAAAGAGGGCTTCAGGTAATCTAGGCCGATCCATACACATGTGTTGTTTTATGCGCTACCACTCGAAGGGGTACCAACAAGGGTTACAAGGGTGGCCAACAGATGTGCGCTTAAGTACCACTTGTATTTCTTGCGTGTATGAATCCCTCAACCGTGGGTTTATGCGTGAAATGACATATCTATGTGGCTTAAAGATGCCAGAATACGTCTCTACCCTAAAAAAAAAATTTAACCCACACTTCCTGCCAAGGAAAGTGATCTGATACCACTTGTAATATACCAGATATAAAATGTACGCAGAACAGAAATAAAATTCTTGTAATGGCAGAATAACAACAATATAACCAGAACATTCACCACAATAACACTGAAATGATATGAGAATAATAACAGAAATAACACTTTGAATCTGAAATCAATGTTCATGTGCCTCTTCGAGGGGGCAACCTCCAGTTGAGTAGAGCTCTGTTACAATAATATCCAAGTTAGGGTTCTCATACCCTCGACTCCTATTTATACTAAAAAGAAGCATCTACTGGAAGATCCTTCTAGAAGCGAAAGCTTCTATTAGGTCTTCTTACATCCACCTTATTCTATTTTATTGAAAGGCCTTATTAATATTGACCTTTATTACATCCAAATATATTGTTCTACTTATGTGCGAGTTAGGACCCTAACAAGTATCAACCCCCCAAAACTTTACCCATTGTGCTAACACTCTGATATCTTGATATATGATATGTTGGGCCCCATGACCAAAAGGTAACTCTTTTCACAGGGTTCCGTAGCTGTTCCATTCACATTCAAATTACATTAAAGTGATTTTTCAATATAAACCTTTTGAAATCAAACTTCGTTATGAATGTGGGATAAATCCATTTTCTTCATTTACTTCGGTATGATTAATGGGGACCTCCTCTGCCAAGCTCATCATTGCTACATGCATGCTTGAGCTTTCTCTATGTCATTGAACTTTAACTTTGGCTCGCTTACCAAACTCATTGATGCTCGAGTCTTCATTTCGTTAAGCTTCCAACTGAGATCTCTCATATGATTTCTACAACTTGGAAACCCTCTATTTCTCTATTTCCTTACACTTCCTCTATCTCGATGGCATGGTTGGTCTAGTTCCTTTTGATCTTAGCAGTCTACCCTATCAGATATTATTCCTCGATTTCTTCTTTATTGAGTTCATTTCATTCCTCTTGCCTTCATTCACAAAGATTAGATATGCAATAACTCCTCAACTCAACACTAACATTGTGCAACATTATTTCCAATAATCAGTCTCCTTTGGCATCAATGTTAACACTATGTCCAAGGATCTCCCCCTATAATTGGCAATAGTCAGTCTCCCCCTTCCCGTGACATCAATGAAATCCATGGTTTTCACAACCATGTCTACCTTTGAAATTAATGACCTATCTCCTTTGGCATCAATGGAAACATTATTTCCAACAATCTCCCCCTTTGTCATTGATGGAAAAACTTAGTGATCTTGGTATGTCATTGATGGAAACACTTAGTAATTTTGGTACTCCTTTAGCATGTACAATGTTGCTCTCATTTAAGTTGATTTCTTCCTATAATTCTTTCTTTATGAAAATATCCCCCTTTCTATGTACTCTCACCCTTTGACATTAATGGAAAATAGATATTCTCCCCATTACATTTTACTCTTAATTTTCTTCTCTGCAACCAACACCCTTCTTGTTGGAATACTGA
>SNQJ01S0147610.1:3615-15944 GCA_010110895.2 Picea sitchensis
CCTTCTCGTTCTTTGCCTTTCAATGCCTATGCTTGGAACTCGTCCTTGAAACGTCCACGCACAACTCCCAGTGCTTTCCTTTGAAGAAACCACAAAGGTGCTACTCCTCCTGAGCTTTTCAACTCTAATATTTCAGAGAAACCTGTGCACACCCCTTGCACTTGATATTCAGCCACCTCAAGTGTTGAATACTTCAGACTCTGATGCAACTCCTGCAGCAGCAGTATTTAGCTTCCTTTTCTCAGATTAACAACTAATATTTCTCCTTCCTTCAACCTGCACACTCCTTGCAAGGTTGCAACTACCCACTTCCACTTCTGGTCAAACAAGAATAAAAGTTCAACTACTGAGCCTTCATCGACGCACTCTTTGCGGATGAATTCAACTGCACTCTTTGCAGGAATCTCCTGGCTCAGATAGAGAAACAATTCAAACTCATTCCCTCTCTCATTCAGACTTCAGTTTGAAACCCTGAAATCACATGCACAGCATATACAAAGCAAATGCATAACCAGAAAACACACATTCAAGAGCACATAAACAATATACACAGAGAAATAACACCAGCCATGAATTTGAATCAAAGACTCTCTTCTATTAACTCAAATCTGTACATGGGTGTTCTTCAGACAATTCTCTGCTTTCCATTCTCTTCTGAATGCTTTCTGAATTATTGCTAATTTCTACAATGATACAATGAGGGTGTCTATATCTGTTTTCCCTCTTCGAACTCTAAACTGTCTAATCTGGAAATAAATCCTATCTACCTGCATTAAATCTATTAAATGCCTTCTATCTAATTCAGACAAGAGCGCATGGCTCGAGGTCTGATACAACATACAAAAGCACCATCTCTTAAATGATTCATTTAAGATCTGCGCAACAGTCCCAAAGCATTTCAAAATTTTGGGTTTGTTTTTCCAGCTAGACTTTCGCTTGATGTGCTGGCTCGCTTGCTGAGTTGGCGATGCTCCTGCATCATACTCCTCAGATTGAAAACTTCCATGGGCTCCTGTCCATGAGCTCCTGCATGGTTTGTCCATGCTTTTCAATGACTGCTTCTGTATCCCATCTGGCATCCTCCACTGGATGATTCTTCCATTTCACCAGATACTCGAAGTACTGCTTCCATCTGGTTCTTTTGTTGACTCTTCTGTCAAGTATCCGCTCCATCTGTGGCCTTTCTGCAATCGGCATCTGCTTTTGCTACTGAATATCTGGATGTTCATCACTCCCAGCTTCTACTTCCTCAACCTTATATGGATATAAGTCTGAGACATTGAATGTCGGAGATATTCCGATCTCATCCGGTAATTCAATCTCATAAGCGTTTTCTCCCAATTTCTTCAGGACTCTGCATGGCCCAATTTTCTTCATTTTCAGCTTGTTGTATGTTCCCCTTGGGAATATTTCTTTCCTCAAATGTGCTAGAACTATATCCCCAACTTTGAATTGAAGTTGTCTCTGATGCTAATCCGCTCTGCGCTTATATTCTTGGTTCGATTTCAGTAATCGCTCCTTCACCCTGCTGTGAAGTTCCCTCATGTATTCAGCGAATTCCTCAGTGCTTGCACTCTGAGTCATTATTTGTTCTGAATTCCTCAGCTCCGAAACACCTTTCAGCTGTCTGCCGTATACTATCTCAAATGGACTTTTTCCTGTGCTTCGATTCATTGAATCATTGTATGCGAACTCTGCATGTGGCAACACATTTTCCCAGCTGTTGTGGTGCTCTGTCACTAGGCTTCTGAGTAAGTCTCCTAGACTTCTATTTAAAACCTCCATTTGCCCATCCGTTTGAGGATGATAGGCTGAACTAAACATCAAGTCAGTTCCCATCTTCTTCCAGAGTGTCCTCCAAAAATGTCCAATGAACTTTGTATCTCTATCTGAAACTATACTTTTCGGCAGTCCATGAAGTCTAACAACCTCTTTGAAAAACAAGTTTGCGATGTGAGTCGCATCGCTGGTCTTCTGATGCGGAATAAAATGTGCCATCTTTGAAAACCTGTCAACCACCAAAAAGATGGAATCATGTGCTCTTTGCATCCTTGGCAATCCTAGTATGAAATCCATGCTAATCGCCTCCCATGGCCTATCGGGTATAGGTAACGGTTGATAGAATCTCGCATTTTGTTTCCTGCCCTTCGAATACTGGAAAATTCTGCACCTGTCAACAAACTTCCTGACATCTGTTCACATCTTCAGCCAAAAATATGCTTCGCTCAGCTTCACAAATGTCTTGTCGTGGCCAAAATGCCTTGCTAATCCACCACTGTGTTTTTCTTTTAGCAGATTCTCCCTCATGGAGCAATTCGAAATGCATAACTAGTTTCCTTTGAACAATAATCCATCTTGGATCACGTAATATATCCACTAACTTCTATCTCTGAGAACTGGGTTCTCAGCTGCTCCATTCGCTTCTGCAAAATCTACATCACCTGCGTACATCTCGCTGAGATCATCAAAGCCTAAAGTCTTGACTTTGAACTCCTGCAACAGCAAACATTTCCTACTCAAAGCATCAGCCACTTTGTTAGCAGTACCTGAAATATGTTTGATAACAAATGTAAAATTTTACATGTATTCTACCCATTTAACATGCCTCTGATTTAATTTCTCCTACTAAGTTACATATTGCAATGCATGATTATCACTATATAAAATGAATTCCCTTGGAATCAAATAGTGTCTCCATTTTTTCAATGCCTGTATGATGGAATAAAATTCTTTATCATATGTGGAGTATTTTTCCTTTGCCTCATTCAACTTCTCGCTGAAATATGAAATTGGTCTGTCATCTTGACTCAAGACCGCTCCTATGGCAAAGCCACTCGCATCACATTTCACCTGGAACATCTTTCGGAAATCCGGCAACACCAACACTGGTTTCTCTGTGATCTTACGCTTCAACAGATTGAAGCTTTTCTCGGCCTCTTCAGTCCAATGAAAATATTTATGTCTTTTCCTGACTGTGTCCATCATTGCTGCACTGATTCCGCTAAAATTTCGGATGAATTTCCTGTATAAACTCGCCAGTCCATGGAAACTTCTCACCTCGAAAACATTTCTTGGTGATGGCCAATTCTTTATTGCCTCCACTTTACTTGGATCCATCTTCAATTCATTTTCCGATATGACAAATCCCAAGTAAATGAGCTCTTTCTTCATAAATGAAGACTTCCTCATATTAACCAACAACTTCTCTTGTTGTAGCTTCCTCATTACTGCAGCTAAATGCTTCAGATGTTCTTCTCTTGATTTGATGAAAATCAATATGTCATCCAAATAAACAATGACAAACTTACCAATGAATTCTTTCAGCACTTCATCCATCAGCCTCATGAATGTACTTGGTGCATTTGTCAAGCCAAATGGCATGACTAGCCATTCGTATAACCCTTCGTTGGTTTTGAAGGTTGTTTTCCACTCATCGCCTTCCCTAATGCAAATTTGATGGTATCCGCTTTTCAAATCGACTTTTGAAAAAAAATTGGCTCCGCTTAAACAGTCCATCAAGTCATCCATTCTTGGAAATGGGAACCTATACCTGATGGTGATCTTGTTAATGGCTCTAGAATTTGTGCACATTCTCCAGCCTCCATATTTCTTTGGACTCGGTACCGTTGGAATGGCACATGGACTCAAACTTTGCCTGACCAGTCCTTTGTCCAATAACTCCTAGACCTGTTTCTTAACCTCCTCGTTCTCCTGAGGTGTCAACCTGTACGTGGCCTTATTTCGAAAACTAGCTCCCGGTACAAGGTCTATGTGGTGACTTATGCTCCTCATTGGTGGCAACGAATGAGGTAATTCGTCCACCACTATATCAGCAAACTCCTCAAGTAGTTTCTGAATTTCTTCCGGCAAATCATCCACTCTTGTGCTGGTCAAAACAAATTTTGGTTTCCTGACCACAAAGAATTGTGGATCTTCCTTCTTCTTTACTTCTACCAGAATTTCCTTCCCACTCATGAGAAGTATCTTATTGTTCACTTCTGGTTTCACCTCCTTATCTTTTATCGGAAGCAACATATGTGTTTTCCCATTCTTCTCTAAAGTGTACATATTCATTTTCCCATCATGAATTACATTTCTATCATACTTCCATGGTCTTCCCAGCAGTAAATGGAAAACATCCATAGGAATGACATCACATAAAATTTTGTCATTATATCCTCCTATTTTAATGTCAACTAAGCACTGTTTAGTGACACTCACCTGATGTCCCTTTTGTAGCCATGAAACTTTGTATGGACTCGGGTGATCAGTCGTCTCTAGCTCTAATTTCTCCACCATCTCGGTTGAAACGATATTATCGGTGCTTCCGCTATCCACAATGACTTTGCATTTCCTGTCTTTGGTTTTGCATGCAGTTATGAAAAGTCTGCTTCTCTGAGCTGTGTCCTCCACCTCCTTCTTGGGTGTTAAGAGAACTTTACGCATCATCAACGACCTTACGTCTTCTGCGTCTTCTGCTTCAGCATCACGCCTCTGCACCTCTACGATGTGAGCTTCTCTTCCATCCTTCTTTCTATCCAGACAATCAACTGCTTTATGCCCGTTCTTCCCACATGTATATCATGTGATGATTCCTCCTCTTCCTCTACCTCGACCTCTAGTACGAGGAAAAGTGTTTGCATCAGCGTAATCTCCTCACTGATCATTATGTTGCCTTCTATGTTCGGCATGTGGCCCTCGCTGTGAGGTTCCACCTCTTTCAACTTTACCCTGAGGTCTCTTCCACTCCTCCTTGGGCTTCTAGTATTTATCCTGGGCAACTGCCTTGCCTCTTGGCTGACTTCTTCCTTGGCCTCACTGTGTTGGCTTACAGCTTAGCTTTTCCTCAGCTTTCAATGCCATCTGATACGCATCCTCCATCGTTCAGATGGTTGTCATACTCATCTCATCCTGAATGTCGTATCTTAAGCCATTCATGTACCTGGAAACTTTTTCATCATCGCTCTCTCGATGACCTGCTCTGATATTGAGCTTGTAAAATTCTTCGGTATACTCCTTCACCGTCATCAACTTCTGTATCAGGTTTTGCATTCTCCTGAACAGTTTGATCTGATAGTCCCTTGGGATGAACTTTTCCTTCATCTTTGCAATCATTCGATCCCAGCTTTTGATCTTTTGCTTACCCTTGGAATGTCTATCTACCTGAAGCTCGTCCCACCATAATGCTGCATGTCCTTTCAATTTCATGACAGCATGCCTTACCTTTTTGTCCTCTTCGATATCTTCATAATCTAAGTAGGTCTCAAGAGATCTAATCCAATCCAACAGCTCTTCTGCATCCAGACTTCCTTCATATGTTGGGATGTCCATTTTTGTCTTTGAACTCATCCAAGCGATAGCCTTAATTAACCGCTCATTGGCTGCATCTTCAGCTGCAACTTCTCCTTGCTGTTCAGCTTCAGCTTCACCTTCGGAGTCACTTAGATCTCCAGCATTTACTGTGCGTCTCTGCGCTACTTCCATATCTTCCAATATCACTCTGAGATCGCGTATCTGCCTCTCCATCTCTGGATTCCCTGTCAGCCTACCTCTTCTTCGCACATCCCTGTCCTGTGGATCAGGCGATTGCCTTTCCCTTCTAGGTGGCATGGTGAATTCTTCCTCTCTTCTATGGAAAGCAAAGTATTTCCCACTCTGATACCACTTGATGCAGATGCCACCTGGCACACGTCCGCTCTCACCAGGACCTTCTTCTTCACAGGCCCGAAGAGATAAAAATACTCTTCTTATCCCTTATCGGGACTTCTCTGCACCCACAGGATGCTCTCCTGACGATCTCCTCTTTCATCTATCAGGAAATCGGGCCTCGTTGGATCGCGAGTCCTTAAAACAACGGAATCAGGTCTCACCAATACCCGAATCTCGATGGTCTCTCACCCATGGCTTCTTTACTCCTTTCGCTAACTCCCTTTTCCACACGACCTGTCGGCCACGGGACCAATCCCTTTTATCTATCGGAACTTCGAAGTTCGTGAATTTTCAATGAGAAGAATTCACACCCCTGGGATCTCCGATCCTCGATCTCCGATGCCACCTGTCCCCCTTTACTGCGCTTTGGGACCCACATGTTAACCAATGGTTACGGAGATATCGCCTCTCGTGACCTCATAAACCTTGACGCAAATCTTTGCGCCCCCAACACGCGAACCTCTGAGTTCACGATATGCCGATGCCACATTTCCTCCACTCAGCACTGTGGCTGCGGGGTTATCACGTTTCAGAGTTTCGGAACTCTTATTGCAACGATTCTCATGACACTGAGAATCCCGAAAGTCCGATCTTCGATGCACGTGAGGATTAGCCCTTTCACGTCACCACTTCCTCCCGTGTTATCGGGTATCCCGAGATTACGATTTCAAATGCAGCGATTCCTTTGTATGCGAGAACCCCGAAATGTCGATCCCCGACTCTCCAGGATTTCTGACATGTGGCTAGTCCGGGATCTACGGCTATAATCCTTTCGGGAAATCGCGGGTCGCGATTTCTTCCTGCGAGAATCCTATGTTCCTAGAGACTTCGATTCTCCGATGAGTCGAGTCCCGATGTACCTCGACTCCTTCCCTGCACGCTAAGGCTTAACCTGTACGCGTCTTCCACTAGATCTGACAGTTGTCGGGACTTCGCTAATTTTCCCTGCGAATCCTGACCGTCGGTTCCTCCTACTCGAGGATTTCACTAGAATGGCTAAGTGTTCCTTCTCGCGCTTTTCCTTTCAACGCCTACACTTGGAACTTGTCCTTGAAACATCCACACACAACTCGCAGTGCTTTCCTTTGAAGAAACCACAAAGGTGCTACTCCTCCTAAGCTTGTCAACTCTAATATTTTAGAGAAACCTGCACACACCCCTTGCACTTGATATTCAGCCACCTCAAGTGTTGAATACTTCATACTCTGATGCAAATCCTGCAACAGCAGTATTTAGCTTCCTTTTCTCAGATTAACAACTGAGATTTCTCCTTCCTTCAACCTGCACACTCCTTGCACAGTTGCAACTACCCACTTCCACTTCTGGTCAAACAAGAAAAAAAGTTCAACTACTGAGCCTTCATCGACGCACTCTTTGCGGATGAATTCAACTGCACTCTTTGCAGGAATCTCCTGGCTCAGATAGAGAAACAATTCAAACTCATTCCCTCTCTCATTCAGACTTCAGTTTGAAAACCTGAAATCACATGCACAGCATATACAAAGCAAATGCATAACCAGAAAACACACATTCAAGAGAACATAAACAATATACACAGAGAAATAACACCAACCATGAATTTGAATGAAAGAATCTCTTCTATTAACTCAAATTTGTACATGGGTGTTCTTCAGACAATTCTCTGCTTGCCCTTCTCTTCTGAATGCTTTATGAATTATTGCTAATTGCTACAATGATACAATGAGGGTGTCTATATCCGTTTTCCCTCTTCGAACTCTAAACTGTCTAATCTGGAAATAAATCCTATCTACCTGCATTAAATCTATTAAATGCCTTCTATCTAATTTAGACAAGAGCGCATGGCTTGAGGTCTAATACAACATACAAAAGTGCCATCTCTTAAATGATTCATTTAAGATCTGTGCAACAGTCCCAAAGCATTTCAAAATTTTGGGTTTGTTTTTCCAACTGGACTTTCGCTTGATGTGCTGGCTCACTTGTTGAGTTGGCGATGCTCCTGCATCAATATGCATGATATGTACAGGGACTATGCAAACCTGGTATGTATAATAACTATGAAGAATATTGTTACCTTGACTAGAAGAAGAAGTATGTTTTATCCTGCTTGGATTTCTTTGAGGGTTCCCTTTCTTAGACAATTGTTGCTTTGTTTGTTTCCTTCCTTATATTTAACTCAGGATAGTGGTTTCTGTAGTGACCATATTTTCGAAAGTTGAAGCATTTTATCTTTGACATATCCTTTTCTTGATTTGGTTTCTTCCTTAAGACAAACTTCTTCTTATTCCTGAAATTCTTGAATTTTGTTGAGAAGGATTGGTCATCATATTTCTTTTGGGATTTCTCTTTCGCATTAATCCTTGAATATTCTTGTGCACAACAAGTCCAAATTTATTCAAATGTGTGATACTCCTTTCTTGTGTTCATGCTTGCGGAAAATTATCCCATGTCTTGGGAAGACCATTGATTACTGTATTTACTAGTTCCTTTTCTGAAATGACTTATTCAATAGATTGTAGTTGATCTGTTAACTGATAGATTCTTACAAATTATGATGTTATGTTGTCATCATCATTCATTTTCATGTCATGGGGTTCATTCTTCAGACTCATTACTTGTCCAATGTTTTTGACTGAGAAGAGGTTAGTTAGGGCATCATACATCTTCTTAGATGAGTCAATATGAGAGATGTAGGGTATCAAGTGGTATTTTTACAGAGTCCACTATGATACTCATAGTGTTTATGTCATTTTCCTTGAAATTCTCCATAACTGCAACATTCTAAGGTCCCTTCTCTTTTCCCGCTTCAACCTATGGTTCCATGATCTTGCCTTTCATGATATCTAACACTTTATTCTTGGCAAGGATGAGGTCAATACTTGTCTTCCATGCTCTGAAGTTACAAGCCCCTTCTAACTTGTTTTATAACATCATAGAGTAAGTCATGACTACTTTGACTTGGTCAACCTTTGAATTTGAACAAAAACTTAAACTTGATGTCTTGGCTAGCTAAGAGTACTAGGAGGTGTGCTAAGATAGGGTGCACTAGGCCATCCAATAATTAGGTCAAGCTCTTAACTTAAGGTTCCTTAACAAGACGGTTAGGGTTTCGTTGTTGCAACAAAACGTTGACTGAAATTTCAACTGTAACTGATAAAATCTTCCCAATCTATCTTCCAGTGGTTAGACTATCTGAAGATAATGGTGGGCCCATAACCTATTAGAAACATAGGTGTTCTTGTTTCACCAGAGACAATATCTCAGTATTTTGACCCAATCATAAGAAAAAACTCCACCGCATAACACCTTAACCTTGATAGAGAGAATAATTCTAGAACCAAACCCTAGAACCAATAGCCAATCAAGGTTGAGTACCTCTCTCTAGGGCTAGCACACCCAAAAAGAATAACGAAAATCCAAGAAGAAATTACAAACCATAACCAAGAGAAAGTCCAAGACAAAATTGAAATCTCAGTTGCAGTTGTAGATCCTCTCCAAACTTGTGCACCACTGGTCTTTATGCAATTATGAGGGTCAGAGTGACAAATGCTCTCTAGCGCCATCTTATTTATAGTCCTCCAAGTAACCTAACTAGGCCAACTTCTACTTCTGGAGGCTAATTGTTGGAGTTACTTCACACACACCTAGGATTTATTTTTCCTATGGTTTTTCTTATGTTTATTAGTCATTATTGAGTCTCCTATCATTTAGGAAGAATATTCCTCTAGGGAGAATATTCTCTTCAATTTTCACTTTAGTTTGATCAGTTGAGTGGAGTCTAGATGCTACATTTGGATTATCACCATGCAACATTAGGATCATCACCAGCTAATGTGCATTTTCCTTGGTATCATCACTAGAATAGCGCAGTATCCATGATTCCCTGATCTCCTCCTCACTTCACTATGTGTGAGTCAGTTAATTGAAGATTGATAGACTAGTTAACTTAGCTAGGTGGCAGTTCACTCCCATAACTGCCTGAGAGAATAGACTAGGTGGCAGTTTACTCTCGTAACCGATGGTTTGTGTCCAGATCACTCTAGACCACCACTATGGTGCATTGGCTTCTCCTCCATTGTGCATTAGTTGAGTTATATAGAGTATATCATGTGTAAATTATCATTCATTCATTTGATTAATGAGAATTCTTCCATTCTTTCTCTCTTGCTTCTTCTTTCTCAATTTATCTCTACAAATGTGTGTGTTATTTTCTAGTTAGATCTATCCTATGTAGGTTCAACACATTTACATGGTATCAGAGACAAAGGAATTCTAAGCAAAAGACACATCGAATTATTTGCGTAGGTACCAAAGATTGAAGACAACGAAAAAATGGAATTCCCAAAAGAATTCATTCTTACACCTTACAATTACTTTGCATGGAAGGAGAGGATGATCATGAATATTCAAAGCAGAGGATTGTACAGGTTAACCATGAACACGGAAACAAAACCAACATCACCCATAGAAAAATGCAAGTATCTAAATCGAATGGATCAAGCATTCAGAACAATTTACAGTCTATTTTCTCCTGATCTCCTTTTTCACATATATTCCTATAAAACCCCCAATGAAACCTTGACCACCATGGAAGGGATCTTCATAAAACAAGATGATATGAGGGAACACATTCTCTAGGTGGAATTGCTCACATTGGATCCAAAAAGCTTCAACAATCTCCAAGATTTATTTACAAAATTTAAGGATCTATTATCTCAACTCAAGGCTTGCGGGGTTGATAAATCTAAGGAGAAGAAAAAAACAGTTCTCACCAATCTCTCCAAAATTGGTCCTAAATTTTAAGTGTTTGTATCCACATTATATTCATTCAAACTCGCTTCTAGAGCCACCTGGAATATGCCTTCTCTTTAGGAATTTATCGAATCCCTGACACAAGAGTAGACCAAACTCATCAACATGGGAAATATCTAAGGCCCAAAGGCACATGCACTTAATGTGAAAGATGTAAAGGGTCATTAATATAAAAAATCTAAAGACAAATAAAAAAATGAAAGCACATGCAAATCCGAAGAAGGAATGGTACTCAAAACCCTTCACCGATGCCTCCGGATCCAAAGGTGTAAAGTGAATAAAAGGGGAGAAATGCACATAATTCCATAAAGGATTCCATCCAAAATCTACATGCATGCAGAAAAAAATATATCTAATGACTTAAATACTTCAAAAAAATAACCTTGAAGATCGCATCCCTGAGGGTGCCAAGAAGAAGAATCCAAAAGATCAAAATCCCAAGAAAGGCAATTCTAGCCATGCTTTGATTTCCATCAACTCCTCTCCTGATTATTGAATCATAGATTCAGGAGCATCACATCACATGGCTGAAACAAAAAAAGTATATTCTTCATTGGATGCATGCAAAGGTCCTGTTGATTAATTGGGTTGGGTGTCATTGATGTCAACCCTTGAAGACAGTCTGGTAGTGAATTCCGATAGCACAAAGGTTTGGGTAATGGACCCAATTTTATTTGATGTATAATGGTATGAGTTTTGATATATTTGCAGGTAAGAATATTCTAGAAGGACAGTACATGTCATTCCATTTCCGATGGTATCTAGAACATCACATAACTCCTCACGGTTTGAGAGTTATGGTGTTACGAAGTTGAATGACCCTCATATGATTGGCTTGAAACCCCAAAAGGTCAAAGAAGTCAAAGTGCTTGCAAAGAGGATTATTTAAATAATAAAGTGAAGTGACAAAGTCAAAGAGGATTTTTAAATAATAAAGTGAAGTGACAAAGTCAAAGAGGATTATTTAAATAATAAAGTGAAGTGACAAAATCAAAGATGATTATTTAAATAATAGAGTGAAGTGTGAAAGGCAAGGAGGATTATTTAAATAATAAAGTAAATGGAGAACTTTCTAATTATGGAAAGTGGTTAGAAGAAGGCTAACCCTAAAATGAGGAAAATGGATTAAGTGGTCAAGTGGCTATTGGATAGATGGACAAGTGGAAAATTGGGAAAATTGGACATAGGTGACTATGTGGATAAAGTGGCTATGTGGACAAAGTGGCCTAGAAGATGCTTTTAAGGAAGCTACTTGGAGAGTATAAATAAGAAGCAAGGCTCTCTCATTTTAATCACACTTGAGCATATTGAATATCTACAGGTGACTGAGGTAAACAAAGGATATCTAAGAATAATTTCATAGGGAAGGTGAAGTAAAGAAGGCCAAAATTCAAGGGAGGATAAACTATTTTGATAATGTTGTCTAAGGTATGTTATTTCCAGGTCATCTCACCATTTTCATAATAATTTGTTTTCTAGAATGATTCAGACCGTGAAATTCGGAGGCCATTGAGAAAACATATCCAAGTAGTTGTGGTACAAATGTAAGATTGTGGGTCATTGTATTTTTGGAGTTATACTATGTGGAAAATAGGTTTTGTGGCTAGTCCTGAAACTAGTCTAAAACAATTGTTTTGGGTATGCCATTTTTTCTATAATTCCTTTCTGAGAGGTTCCAAGTAGTGACACCTAGAGGAGTTGCATAAAACACACTGAAGAAAATTTTGTACTATTTTAATATATTTATTCATGACAGGTACATAGTTATGATTATTTCAAGTTAGGGTTGTTGACTAATCCAAAACTAGTCATGTGAGACTAAAGTAAAG
>SNQJ01S0147611.1:0-15056 GCA_010110895.2 Picea sitchensis
AGAAGTTCATTTATTAATCATTTATTCCACAAACAACCAAATTCAAATAATGGTGTTTGAGTTTTGTAAAATGGTCTATTGGGGAGAGGGTTTTGATGACATTATGAATATATATCATCCCTCGGTCCTATGGCTCAATGCATTTTTGGGGTCACTTATCCAACAATCTATTGATAAAATTCTTCACCATTTGATTTACCTCTTACAATCTAGCATCCAGAATTAGTTTAGGAGTAATTATCCATAGTTTCTAAATTATGTAAGAGCACAAGGGTTGATCCCACACGAAGTCTAGGTTGATTAATTAATGCATGGTAAGTTTGTTTCATAAAGTGTTGTATTTTATTAACAAGGTAGTAGATCAGAACTAACGTGAAAGGTTTAATTTTATTTGGGATGGGGAGAGTAATTATGAATATGGAGAAGAGGGGGAATATTTCCTATCATCATGAGAAGGATCTTAAAGGTAATACAAAGAATGAAGAGGAGAAGAAAATATGGTAGAGAGAAAGATGAAGAAATATAAGAGATGAGAAGGAAGAAAGGAGAGAAAGAATAAATGAGAGGAGAATGAAGAAAGGAGAGGAAGAATAGAGGAGAGGAGAAGGAAGAAAGGAGAGGAAGAAATGATAATATGGAAGGAAAATCAAGAAGGGAGAAGAAGAGAGAGCTAAAGAACAAATGAAGTTGTAGAAGAAGAAGAAAACTAAGTGGTAGCTAGAAGTACAATTTTTTTGTTTTATAAAATTGTGGGTAAAGTTTGTATGCTTGGATGATACTAAGACCAACAGACTCTATAATATAAAAATGTGAAGTGACATTGACCCCATTTTTAAATTCAAGGAATTTTAAATCCCTCTTAGGATGTAAATGTAATTTTTATAGAAATTTTTGAAGTTCGAAGAGAAGGCCTATTGAGCTAGTTTGATGAAGGAAATACTTATTTTTATTTATGAAATGTTTTATTTGACATGTTTATGATTTGATTCTCTTTATCATAATTTTCTCTATAATTTTCAAGGCATTTTGTCCCCCTTGACTTTCCTTTGTGTGTGTGGTTGTGTTGATTTCCACAAGAATCTACTGTCATCAAAATTACACAAGTATCACAAATATAGAAACTTCACTGATGTTTTTAAAGATAAATTTCATGTATACGTAATAGATTTGTCCAAGTCTAGTAGAAGTCTCTATCTCTCCAAAACCCTATCTAGAGAAAATAATTAAAACCATATCTCACACAAAGGAACTCCGACAAGTTAACATCACACAAGCATGCCCTCTAAGACAATATATCTTCTCGTTTTATTATCTTCAAAAAGTATAACTTATGGTTTCATCTCAAATCCCTAATATTCAAGTATCCAACGGATGGAGCCTTAACACTTGTATTCAGGACTCTCCAATAAGCTCCAAGAAACCTTAGTGACTCCAAGAACTAAGAGAGAGAGAGAGGATTCAAGAAGACACTTGTGCTCCTCTTAGTAACATCTATAACACGAGAATGATAATAATGAATGAATATGGAATGAATGATATCTCCTTTATCTATGTATGTGAGATTCAAAGGATGATAAGAATACATATGTGGGCCTATGCCTTTACTATCGAACTAAAAACACACATGTAGGATGCCACATTTGTAGTGCTACACTCCAAGGGCACACATGTTAAGATCCAATTCAATATTAATGAAAAGTAAAGCTCCAAATTCAAGGGTTCTCCATGGGGTGTGCACAATTCTCATGCTCTAAGCCTCAATGAATACAAAACTCCTCCTAATTCATATACTCCACTAGGTCAAATCCCCATATATAAACATTGTCACAACCTAACTATCGTCAGGTCAACTCTAGGTCTCCATGCAATCATCCAAGCTACCACATGCTATGTATGTCTCAATTCCATCCCCTAGGATTCCAAAGAATCATCCCCCATTGCAACATATTCTCCAAGAAAGCAACCTCCTCCATGTGGTGAGCATGTAGAATGCACTAAGATGATTGAAGATCTTAAGAAACCTAATGAATACTATCATAGAAGAACCAAAATAAGGTCAAGTAACTAATAAGTAAGCCATATCTAATGTTAAAATTGATCATGGACCATCCATAATGCACAAAAACATGATGGAATATCTAGGGGTTTATCATACACCATGTATCTCAAACATCTTGAATCACCCCTATACAAGGTGTAAACACTTTCAAAGTAACCCTGAGAGATAATGGAATCTAGTATGCACTCCTTTAAATGTTGGGCCTCTCTTGAAGGGTGCACCCACATGTAGGAGTTACACTCTAAATTATGCTACACTCTTTTAGCAATTGGAGTTTCTTTTATGAAAAATTCAATGCAGGAGTTACACAACTGAAGCAAGGGTGCATCACTATAGGAATCCCAATAGTGACAAGAGGGCCATCATGAGATTCCCTTGGAATTTGCTACATTTTATTTTTTCTATGAACCCAAGAAAAGAGAGGCTATTGTAAATTTCCTTTTTTATTCTATAAGAGATGGAGAGTTTAGACTTTAGGGTTCAATCATTATTTTCAAACCTTTTGTTTTCTTATTATGATATCATTTCTTATCATATTGGAGATGTATCTAAGATATAAGAGTATTATTGATAAGTTGGAAATTTTATATAACAATTCATCATCATTCATTGTACTTTACTAGTTGGTAATGAAAGGATCTTTCTTGATGATCAAAATAATCTTTTGTATGGAGTGCAAGACAAGATATTGATGCTTCTTGTTTCATTCATTTCATTCTATTATTTTCATTTGCAAGATACGATCTAATTGGTTTATGTTGTATATCTCTTCATTCTTCTTCCTCCATCACCAAATTCACTGAGGAATTGGTCTAAACAATGTGAAAGGAGAGTCTTTCACCATTTCCCTAATCCTCTTTCTTTTTATTTTATTTTAGGTATTTATGGGTTTGATTATCCCAATATAAGACTTACATAAGAACCCACTACATTTGAAATATCCAACTGATGTATACCTTGTTGGCATGTTTTCAGACAGAGGCAGAGTGTGCACATTTGTCATTGATGGCAATGTCATTGATGGCGAAGATCAACATGATCAGTAGCGCAATGATAATGGCATGGCAATGGAAAGATCAACAATGAAGAGAAATGGTGATCGTTGCATCCCATTCAAAATTCCCGATGACTGTCAGATTTGAATTCAGATAGGAAGAGCATGCAGTAGAAGAGAATAGATCTCAGGCATTAGATCTGAGCCCGAAGACCAACCGTCGTTGGATCCATAAGAAGGAGCATGATCTTTACATGAAATATGAAGAGGGCCTACAAAATCCTGTAAGCAGGAGGACCGTCTATCTTCAAGAAGGACACGTGGCAAACGACTATAATTTTGCTGACCTGCACATTGGAGGAGTCAACGGAACATGGTGTGGGAACTTGCGATATGAGAAATCCCGAGAATTGATCTGGACCTTTGGATTGAGGTATGTTGTGGAACGTTGGATGCAGAGGACACATGGCGAGTGATTGGCATTTCGCTGACTGGAAAGTGAAAGAAAGGAGGTGCTCTATCCTATGAAATAGCAAAATGTGAAACCATGACTTAATCTGAGTCGTTGATCAAAGAGAGATCATGGATCGTTGATCAGGCATGACGAAGGCCCATGAAGTTGTGAAATCATGATAATATCTTGATCGTTGATCCAAGAGGGACATGTGGTGAGGGATTAACATTTTGCTGACTGGAAATTCAAAGGAAGGAAATGCTCTAACCTTGCAACTCGCGATATGTGAAATCGTGAAAAGGTATGGACCATGGTCATAGACAAGGTCACATCGTCGAAGGCTTAAGGGAAGGAGATAATTGCTAAGCTCCATTTCGGGGATCACAACTTGGAGTGTCGATACCCTTCATCATAGGAATCCCGAAACGTGAGATCGCGATGAGATCTGGACCATCGGATCATTGGAGATCTTGACCATTGATCAGGCTCAATGAAGTTCATAAGTTTGTGAAATGCGAAACACCTTTTGGTGTAGGTTGTGGTCACCACCGATGGTCATATGAGAGGGAAGACCTAGCATGAAGCTAAGCTCCATTTTGGGGATCACAACTTGGAGTGTCGAGACCCTTCGACACAGGATTTCCGAAATGCGAAATTTGAAACGCATTTTGATTAGGCCCATGGTCACAGCCAGTGGGCATATGGGATAAATGAAAGACCTTGCGGATTTAATCCAATGATTCTTATTAAATGGAAATTTGATCGAAGGGCTATTGTTGATCTTTACGATTAACTGTTCAGTTACGATTTAGTTAGCAAAACTGAATCATGGTTCTTGGATGGTTGGCGATTCAGTGGTTGAAGCATTGTTGTCCTAGGAATTTGAGGTGTAACTGAATTTGTTAGAAGGGCATAAAAGAAAGATCCAATGACTGTGTATGGTTGGTTGTTCTGAATGAAAAATGAGTTGAACTGTAAGAAAGGGAAAATTACAGTATGCGTAGGGTGATACCGACAGTGTGCGCAGTGTGATACCGACAATATGCGCAGTCTGAGATAAAAATCAGAGATGAGTAATAGATGCTGAGTAGACAGAAGCAAGAGAAGAATTGCAGAACAACTTGAAGCAGAGCAGAATTGTAGAATAGATAGAAGCATAGAAGAATTGCAGGATAGAAGAGAAGTGGTAAGAATTGAAGCACCTGCGTTGTTGGTCTTTCAATCATTTTACTTATAAACATGGAGGTAGGGTGGTGCTAGGGAGGAATGTGGTCCTCTGATATTCAAGTTGATGCTTGAATATTGGGAGTTGTAGCTTCCATCTAGTTGTGGCTAGAAAACAGGGTGGCAGGGTTGTGCTTGGGAAAAAATAGAGTTTTTTGTATGCAAGTTGGTGCTTGTATAAGTGGAAGTAGGTGCTTCCATCCAGTCGGTGCTGGAACATTTAGGGAGTTGGTGCTTCCTTCTAGTTGGCTCTAGAGAAACTAGAGAGTTGGTGCTCTCAACAAGTTGGAGCTTGTAAAACAGAGGCAGTAGCCTCACTTTGAGTTGGTGCTCAAACATAGATGATGTAAAGAACTTAAAATACTGCCTATCATTTCAAAGAAGAAGAGGTTTTCTCCCTTTATGGGTTTCCTCTTGAAAATCTATCTGTGTGTATATATTATATGTGATTGCTGCTCATTATTTATGTTTTCCATATGATGTATAGTATTGATGGTCACTTGATGAAAGATTAAAAATGTTTTAATAGACTTGATATTGTTTAAGCACAGTAACAATTGATTCACCCCCCCTCTCAGTTGTCTTAGTAATTTCAACATACCTTTCACTTGTTGGCTTTCGTTATATAAACTCTTACAACTATAGGTTTTATCAAGTTCATTCCATAGCCTAAGATTTTATTTTTAGCTCAAATAGTATACATTCCAATGCCCTTAGGGACACCCATATGGAACTAGAATTTACTAGTTCTGAAGTGAAAAGAGACCATCCAAGATGAAAATATGGGTTGGTTTCTCAATATTACACTCAAAATTCCCTTGTGAATCTTGTGGTATATAACAAGCATACTTTCAAGTGCTAACATAACCTCTATCTAAAAGACAATTAACCTTCTTTTTCTTTACTTGAATCTTAATTTATAAGAGTGTGTTTTGCCCATTTGTCCTTGGTTCCTGCAAGGTAACATAGACAAAGTTCTTTCCCACAACTAAGTTTCCTTCTATCTCTTTACCTTCTACCTTGATGTCCATCACTCCTTCCATTTTGGACCTTTATCATTTTCGTTGTAGTTCCATATGAAGATTCCAACACTTTTTCATATGTGTGTATTTTTAAATCACAATATTTATAGTTCTTGGTATTCTTTCCTTCCTATACTATGATTGTAATTTTATTGTTATTTTTTTTTGTTAGTAACCTCCTCTCATTCCTTTTCTTTCCACGTTATTGTATCTAGCTCAATGTAAAAACTTTCTTATTTACTTAGTCTATGGTTTTCATGTTTACAAGCCTTCTTTCAAATATGTCGATGTAGGCCTCTAAGGTACCTAAATAGTACCATTGATTCCTTTGGTTAAATTCTTAACAATATTTATTGCTTCTATAACATTCTTGGAAACATTGTCCTCACTCTTTCTCATAATTCCACCATCTAATAAGACAATCCTATTCATACTCAATGGAATAGAGTTGTGTCTTAATAACCTCCTTGAAGTTTTCCTGTTTAATCACAAATAGTTTATTTTTCAATTGTGAGGCATCAACTTAAATCTCCCACCTTATCAAAGCATAAATTGTGGACATTTCAAATGACCAAAGGAAATATTTTGTTCATCTTTAAGTTGTTCATTATGAACTATATGTTTATCTATTTAAACCACCCCTTTAGTTATGTAGTGTAAAGAGTTCATCTAAAATTTCTAGATCCACGTTGGACATATTTTAAAACCAAATAATGTGGGACCAACCAATGGTAAATAGTTTCTTCAATGGGGTCGTTTCAATCATTCCATTCTTCATTCTATTGGTGCCAAACTCCTACTTCTTAGAAAGGATTTTTACTAAAAACATCGCAAGTTATGACCATATGTTCAATTGTTACCTTCAACAATAGAATATAATAGAGTCGTTACAATACTCCTCACAATGCTCATCCACATGACTATACTCTTGATTTCAAGCTTTAAAATATGCAACAATCCACCTTCTTGTTCTTGATTGTTTTGTGCAAAATTCAACTCTAAGACAATTCTCTTCCCCATAAACGTGATGTCTTCTCCCTCTTATCCATTCACCTCTTATTCATTCACACATAATAATCCCCTCCGGTATCATAATCCAACCCTTTGGCTCTCATGAAGGTTTCGTCTTAAGGCCAAAGAAAATGTTTTTTAAACTTGGGGCTTCGACGATATCATAGTTCAACCATTTTCCTAAATTCCAACTACGTGGTCATGTTCATAATCCTCTGGAGATTATCAATATACAAACGAAAAATGTTAATTTTTGTTTTAGTTGTGAATATGCAATGGACGTTAACAATAGTTGTTAAAATCTAATAGTAATATTTTTTTTAATTATGTAGATTTTTTATTTTAAAAATGTAATAGAAATTAAAATTTTTTAATAATAACAATAATGATAATAATAATAATATATTTTTGAGGTCACAATTGTTAAAGTTAACAAAAGTATATATAATCCTACCCATTTTGAATTTAAACCTATAACCTCAGAGGAGGAAACACATGTTCTTAAGCATTACACCCACTCAAGTTGTATTAAAGTGTTAAAGTATTAATTATGTTGTTTTTTTTCAATGAATTTTTTAATTATTAATATGTATATAGAATATAAATAAATTTGTTTTAAATCGTATTATTTTTAATTTAAAATAATGAAGGGAATAAGTCAAGTTATATTAAGATAATGGAAATTATGTAAAATGTATATATAGTAATGTATTTTGAAATTTTGAAAAATAACAAAACATGATGCTCATAAAATTCAAAGAATTTTCTACTAAATTTTGTTGAGACTCATAGTAATACTGAGGGGGGGGTGAATCGATATTATATCAATTTTCTCAATTTCTTTTCTTAAAATGATTTAATATTATTTTGAAGTGCTTACTTAATCACAAATGCATAATGAAATTAAAACAACACAGAAAACACAGTACACCAGAATTTTTACGTGGAAACCCAATGCGGGTGAAAACTACATAATATCTTTCTTTATGTTCTTCTACAAGAACCAACTTACAATTTTTAATCTTTCAACTCGACATGCACTCACTTGATGCAAATAATGAGGACACCAATCCTCTCAGGCACCAACCTGTTACAAATGACGAGGACATCAATTCTCTCAGGCACCAACTTGTTACAAATGATGAGGACACCAATTCTCTTAGGAACCAACCTGTAGAGTGAGGACACCATGCCTCTCCCCTGTACCACCCTGCCTCCTTGTATTCATTTTTCTAAAAGAAAAAATCCTTACACAACTAGACCTTTCTCAAGACTTTTCTCTTTTTAATTCAAAAACCATCTGATATATTTCTAGTTCAATTCCTTTGAATAGTTACATGACCTTTTTCCTTATCTTCTTATGAACTACTAACTCAATCAAATCACATCCCCATTTATAATGTCTTAGTCTCATTTCCACTAACTATATGTGGATGCACAACAATTATATTGTGAATACATCTTGACCATATCAAAGTCTAGTTAGTTATATGTGGACACACTTTTGTCTAAATTAAGTATGTGGATGCATAACAATTATATTGTGGACATATCTTGACTAGATCAAAGTCCAGTTATTTATCTGTGGACACACTTATGTCTAAATTAAGTATATTTCTTGTCCAATTACGATTGGACATTATTCGACTGAATCAAACATGCCAAATCTTCCTTGTTTTATGAAAATGTTCAAGGATCATCATTGATCCTTTCAATGATTAACAAAGAATGATCTATAGCTCATCTCCAACAACATAACCTAGTCTTATCATAGCATCTCATCAAAATTGATGCAACAATTTACATTCTGGTTTACAGAGCACCCAATGTGTAGATAGAATAAAGGTACAAGATTCAAGCCACATGTCTTCAACCTGTCACAATTTCTTTGCAGTGCACTCACCGAGTCGCCCAACCAAACTATGGGAATGCCTTGGTGACTCGCTCACTTGATTTTCAAACTTCCATGCATTCTGTCATAGTACACTTCATCACTTGTCGCACTAGTTTTGTCTCGTCACAGACCACTACGCCTTTCGTCACACTAGCTCAAGATACCCTACAGATTTTATTATGCACCATTGAAAAATGACCGAATTTTTTTCGTCACACTCCAATCTGTCATTTTTCGCACTATCTCAAGGAACCCTGCATATTTTCTTTTGCGCCATTGATCTTTTGGTCCTTCGATCCTTCAACACACTTTTGTTTTCATTCTTTCACGACTTCCTATGTCTGTGTGCCATACTTTGTGCCATACTATCTATCATAGCACTAGAAATGACTATATTCATGACCACTTTGACATCAATGAAAACATATTCACAACAAACTCCCACTTTGATCTAGGTGGATATTGGTGGCCACTCACTTGTTCCAAATTCCAACTAGCACATCTTGATAGTTTTCAGTTCAACATGTTTCTCTGTAATGGGGAAAATTATTTGTAATTGTGGGTTCTTCACCTACGAGGTTGTCTTTAAGCCCTACACAACATTCCGGTGGATGTTGGTTTCCACCCACCTATTCCAACTCGTTTATTTTGGAAGTTTTCATGTCAATACATCTTTTTGTACTTCTAGGGCTATTTTAGGGCTCTAAACATTGTTTTATAGGCTTTACACAATCAAGATGTAGACAAAGTTTGATTTTGATGGAATACTGCATAGTTCTCCAAAATACCTTTCCAATGAGTTATGATGTGCCTAAAACCAAGATCGTATGAAAAAATTGCAACCTCGGGAAGTTAATGCACCAACTTACCCCAATGGGGCCCATGTGACTTTGGCATTTCATCTCCTAGGGTTTGGTTTTTGGATGTCTAGGGTTTTGGAATTCATATTTATCATAAAAAAGGACTTCAGAGCCTCATTGTAATCATCTTCTTGTGAATGAGGATAGCCATCACATCTCTTCTCAGAGATAAAGATGCCACCATTCTAGCGAGTCTTGCACTCTGTATTTTTACAGTTTCTGTACAATTATTTCATTAATAGAAATCATGCATTTCTGTATCTCTCTGTTTCTAATAATTTTCATGAGTATTTCATTATAATATCTTTTCTTTCATTTTGTTTTGAAAATAATCCGGATCAGTGGTATCAGAGCAAGCTGCTCTTGATCATTTTTTCAATGGATGTCCCCGACGAGGTCTGAGTATAGCAAGTTGGGTCTCGAGCTTGTCTCTCTTGAGGAAAATTTCTCTCGCACACACAAGAAACCCTCTATGGTGGTAGAAAAGAAAAACGATGGAGAAAAATATTCTATTAACATGTTTCTTGAGCAAGTTCTCGTGTGACAAAGGGACAGAATGCTGGAGAATTTTGCACAAATCCTTCAACTCTTGTCAATAGAAATAGGTGCATCTTCATCAAGCGACCATTTTGGAGGATCCTCTCCCTTCAAGGTACAAGTTAATTTTGATATTCCCATATTTGAAGGTTAGATAGATGTGAATGCCTTAGAAAAATGGTTAAATCTACTAAAAGTTATTTTTCTGTTCAAAATTTTTCCGACAGGGAAACGATCACCTTCACACTCCTCAAGGCTCTTCCCCATGTCAAACATTGGTGGGAAACCTATTGGGAGAAAATATCCACAAAGGAATCTGGAATATATGGGGCCGATACCAATTGAGATTTTTTTGTGGATGCAGTCAAGGAGAAATACTACCCTATTGATAACTATGAAGACCAGTACAAGAGATGGACCACACTACATCAAGAGAAGAGCCAAACAGTGGCAGAGTTCACAAACACTTTCCATACGTTGTGCACCAAGTTGGGTATCAAAGTCTCTGAGTGACATCTGGTTTTGAAATACTGTGGGGATATGCATAGGTACATCCAAATTGAAATGGATTTCCTAAACATCTCATCATTGGGAGCTTCTTATCGATATGATGTCAAAATCGAGTAGAAATTTAGGCACCAGAACAAATGGGAGTTCAGGTGTGAAAAGATACAACAACCAAAGCATGGTAAAGATGACCCTAACCAACAACCTCTAGACAACCAATCCAAAACATAGGACAAGAAGGGTAAAGGAAATATGAAGAATGACATTGGGAAATGTTGTGACTTCCACAAAATACCTTGGCACAACACTGATGAATGTCGCTCGAAATAGTCATTGGTGACCAAGGTCAAAGACAAGGAGTCGAACCATGATTCAGAATATGATCCAGAAAATATTGAAAATAGACAAATCAAGCAGACCCCACTTCTACTATTGCGACTACAACAATTCAACCAGAAGAACCGGTAGATCCTGAAGAGGGGGAGTGCCTCTTCCATTCACATATGTGGGTGAAGGGGACCCCGTTGCATTTAATTGTTGATAACAACAACCATAAGAACCTCATCTCAGCTGAGATCATCAAACAGTTGGGGTTGTCGACAACACCACACGCACAACAATACAACATCGGGTGGCTTCACCAGGGACAAGATTTTTGTGTCAGCCAACAATGTCACTTGTCCTATGGTATCCAAACCTTCAAGGATGAGGTAGCGTGTGATTTTTCCCCTCTTAATGTCTGTGATGTTGTTTTAGGCCAACCATATATGTGGAAACATCATGTTGTTTATGAGTATTTACCCCGTAATGTCATTATTACTCTAGGGGGTCATCTCTACAGGATACCATAGGTAGTTCCGACTATTTTTCCACCAAAATAGTGCCACAAGGTAATCTCTCATACTGAAAAATTCATCCTCTTCACTGTCTGTTCAAAGGATGCACAAAAGACCACTACAACCACTACGACCTCAACACCTTCTATCCAGCAGAAGAAAAAGCATATATTTTTCCTTCACCTACAATGGTGCCTACACAATGCCCCATCAAGACCAGAGACAACAGGTTGGTGGACCAGAGTCAACCCTACCAACAACAGGTACATGACAACCTTCCACAGACCATGTATAACATCTTCTCCAACAAGGCACATAACTCACCAAGATTTAGATTCAAAAAATTCTTTCCCCTCTTCCCCATATGCTCAATGCAATGGAGAGCATTCCTTCTTAAGGAGGGAGGATTGATCCAAGTGGATATTGGTGGCCACCCACCTATTCCAAATTCCAACTGGTTCATCTTGATAGTTTTCAGTTCAACACGTTTCTCTATAATTGGGACAATTCTTTGTAATTGTGGGTTTTTCACTTATGAGGTTGTCCTGAATCCCTACACAAAATCGAGGTGGATGTTGGTGGCTTCTCACCTATTCCAACTATCTTATTTTGGAAGTTTTCATGTCAGTACATATTTTTGTACTTCCAGGGCCATTTTGGAGCTCTAAATAGTATTTTATTGGCTTTCCATAGTCAAACTATAGAAGGAGTCAGAGTTTGACGACATAATCCATAGTTCTTGAAAACAAATTTCCAATGAGTTATCACATGCCTAAAATGGAGATCGTATGCAAAAGTTACGACCCTGAGAAATTAATGCGCTAATTTACCCCAACAAGGCCCACGTGACTTTGGCGTTTCATCTCCTAGGGTTAGGTTTTTGGATGTCTAGGGTTTTGACATTCATGTTTATCATAAAAATGACTTCAGATCCTCATTGTAATCATCTTCTTGTGAATGAGCATAGCCATCAAATATCTTCTCAGAGACAAAGCTGCCACCATTTGAGCGAGTCTTGCACTCTGTATTTTTACAGTCTCTGTACAATTCTTTCATTAATAGAAATAATGTATTGTTGTATCTCTCTGTTTCTGGTAATTTTCATGAGTATTTCATTGTATATCTTTGCTTTCATTTCATTCTGAAAATAATCCGAATCACCCTTTTTCATTGATGGCAACCAAGTGAGCCTGAATGCCAAATCAATGGCCTTTATACTAAGTTTCTCCCACTTTCAATGTGAACAAATACCAAATCAATGGCCTTTATGCTAAGCTCGGTTTGTTGTTTTTGTTTTTGTTACTCACCCCCTTTGACAATAATGACAAAGATAGACTTTGTATATTCTCCCTCTAGGAAGAAGGTCCTCTAGAAGCCTGTGATAAAACATGTTCCTGGACTCTTTACGCGCACATAACCACCCTCAAACATAATACCATCGAGATCCATTGCAAACTTCTATTGTGCGCATTTCCACAAAAGAAAACTTTTTTTAATGATTACTGTAGATATTAACAATAACATCACTTGGCCCTGATACACCATCAAATGGGTAACTTGTAATAGTAGTGAACTATGTTTGTTACTGAAGAAAGGAAGACAATATTACACCCAACCTATGTCAAAGATACTCTAAGGATTCTCTTAGTAATGGCTTGGTAAAAATATTTGCAATCTGCGCTTTGGAAGGAACATACTCTAATTTGACTACCTGATCCTGAACCCGTTCTCTGAGAAAATAATATTTGATTGGTATATTCTTATTTTTAGAGTTTTGAACATGTTTTTTATAAATATTGATAGAACTTTTATTGTAACAGATGATGGAAACAGGTTGATCAAAAGGAACTTGAATATCCTTGAGATTGTTTTTTATCCACAACAATCGAGTACAATAGGATTTTGCAGCTTTATATTTAGCTTCAGTTGTAGAGAGGGAAATGGAAGTTTGTTTCTTGTTGATCCAGGACACTAAACAAATGCCAAGAAGAATGCATTAAACCACTAGTGATTTTTCTATCATCAATACTCCCTTCCTAGTTTGCATTGGGATAATATCTGAGAACGAGGTCTGTGTCTTTTGGATACCACAAGCCATAATCAACAATGCCTTACAAATATCTAAATATTCTTTTAACTGCAAGGACATGAGTTTCCTTAGGATTGGATTGAAAACTTCCTACCAAACCTACTGCTTGCATGATGTTAGGCCTTGAAGTTGTGAGATAGAGTAAACTTCCTATCATATACCTATCCATGGTTTGATATATATCTAGAGCATCATCATATTTGTTGAGTTTTCAACTAGTAGTCATAGGAGTGTTTATTTGTGCATAGTTTTCCATGCCAAATTTCTTCAAGATTTCCTTGATATATTTACTTTGAGAAATGAAAATTCCTCTTTATGATTGTTGAATCTGTAGACCAACAAAGAAGTAGATTTCCCCCAACATATACATCTTAAAATCTTGTTGCATTGTAGCTGCAAATTTCTTACTCATTAATTCAATGTTATTGCCAAAAATAATATCATCAACATATACTACAATAATTAACTGGTCATTGCCTTCAACCTTGATGTATAAGTTGTTATCAATCATTCCTTTTTTAAATCCTTGTTGGTGCAAATACTTGTCCAATATGTAGTACCAAGATCTTGGAGCCTATTTTATCCCATAAAAGTATTTTTTAATCGGTAGACATAATCCTTTTTGTAAGTCAACTGAAAACCCTCTGGTTTCTCCACATAAACTTCTTCCTCTAGGTCACCATTTCAAAAGGATGATTTGACATCCATATGATAAACTTTGAATTTTTTGTAGCATGCAAAAGCCAAAAAATTCCTGATAGCTTCAATTCTTGCAACTTGGGAAAATGTTTATTCAAATTCCTCTCCTTCTACTTGAACATACACTTTGCATACAAGTCTGGCCTTTTTTCTGACTAACTATCCATCTTCATTCAACTTGTTTCTGTATTCCCATTTAATTCCAATT
Source organism: Picea sitchensis (assembly GCA_010110895.2). NCBI lineage: Eukaryota > Viridiplantae > Streptophyta > Pinopsida > Pinales > Pinaceae > Picea > Picea sitchensis. Next base: position 14,395 of record SNQJ01S0147611.1, read on the forward strand.
ACAAATTCGTGTTTTTGGGTCTTGGAACAATATCCCAAGTATTATTTTTTTCTATTTGCTCTAGCTCTTCATTCATGGCTTTGAACCAGTGGTCATCCTGACTTTCTTGCACAAAATTTTGGGCTTCACTCTTGACAACAATGAAAAATTTACAAATCTAGATGTATTTATAATTTTTCTTCTAGTTTCTACACTTGCTTCCATATTTCAAAGAATTTGACATTCTGGATGATGTTTTTGAACATACCTTGATGGGGTCTTTGACTGTGGTGTTTCCATTCCCTCCTCTTCCTTTGAAACCTCTGGTTCATGATGCTCATTCATTTTGCCATCTTGTGGTTCATTGTTGATTGGTTCATCATGATGCTTGTGTCTCACTTGATGAAGGGTTCCTTCATATAGCTTTACATCTATACTCTCAACTATCTTGTGGAGTATTTTTTTGTATCACTTGTACCCTTTTCTTCTGGAGGAGTATCCTAGTAGGATACCTTCATTAGCTCTAGATTCAAACTTAGATAAGTTGTATTCATTTATTTTAATGTACCATTTTCTTCCAAATATCTTGAAATGTTTTATTGATGTTGATCTGCCATGCCATAGTTCATAATGGGTTTTATTGTTGTTTACTCATATACAAGCTTTAATGAGAATGTTTATAG
>SNQJ01S0147612.1:0-11226 GCA_010110895.2 Picea sitchensis
TGTAAGCCTGTGAATAATAAATCTGATTCACCACTTATTGAAATCATTGTTCCACCTTGTAATCAACTTACTGAAATTCAGTCTAGGATCAAGAAGTATTACAAACCCCTGAAGCTACCACTTATCCTTCATGCCTATCCTCCCAATTTTATTTATTACCTTCCTCTGTTCAATGGAGGAGACCATGTTGTAGCTAAGAAGCATCTCGAATCTATTGAAAATTTCATTGATAATTTTCAAATTATGCATGAGGATGTAGTCACGAGGATATTCTGCAAATATTTATTTGGAGATGCATCATTCTGGTTCAAAAATTTGGAAGCTGATTCTATTAGTTTATGGATTGTTTTGAGTAATTTGTTTTTGAGGTATTGGGGTGAGAACAAATCCTTTGAAAAATACCTTTCATATTTCTACACCTTGAGAAGGGAGAAGAATGAAGTTGTTATTATATTCAATAGAAGGTTTCATAATTTTTACCTTAATATGCCCATGGAAATTCGACCTACTGAAATTGATGCCATGGTGCAGTATACAATTTCAAAACACCTTGATTTGGTTCTTTTTCTCAAAGAGAGAAGGTCATCATCATTGCAACAAATGTTCACTGATGCAGAGGAGATTGAGGACAACATCCGATCTTGTGGAAGGCTCTTAAATTGAGTTTGGGACGAATATTTGGAACAAGAATGAGTTTATGAGAAGCATAAATCATATTTTAACACAAAGAAATCCAAGGAAGGATATGGACAATGGAAATCTGATCCGGGTTCTTATTTTCAGCATACTAATGCATCACTTTTAGATTTTTATTCTTCCTTGGATCTTGAAGCTGATGAATTAGTTTTTTCTATTCTTGAAACTAAGTATATTGATGATTATTACAAAGATGGATTTACATGTACGGGTGAACCTTTTGTTAGTTATAAGAAGAGGGATGAGTTTGTTAATGATGACTTTCATGAAGTTTTTGTAGAGAGCCATGATCAATTTTCCAAACAACAAGTTTCTTCCCCTCAACATCCGATTGTAAATATCGGGGATCAATTCACATTCTTGACTTACGATGAATTTGAGAATTATATGTGTTTAAATTTTGGTCAAGAAAAAGAGGAGGAGCTACAGAAGTAGTTGAACATGTTTTATTTCTCATGAAATGATGCCCTCACTACACTAGTTGTTCCTACTCCTGGAATAAATGGAAGTAATAAGCTTCCCTCTGATTTTTACAACGCCTTTGCTTTGAAAGTTGCTGAAGACATTTATGTACAAGGAAATAATCAACAGATGCAAGGTAAACTTGTTTCTCAAAACTTTTATGAATATCAAGATGCTTGTGACGACATAACTATAGATGTAGGAAGCAATACTATAGCTACATTTTCCATTGCCTCAAATGCTTCTAGTAGTGATGAAATTACCACTCTAAACTTAAAGGGATAAATTGACAGTGGAGACAAATTGCAACATTTTCCCATTCCATTTTTGGGTCTCAAAAATGAGGATGTTAATGTTTCTACGGAAGAAAATTTTTCACAAGGGCAGTCTGTTCATTTGGAGCAGAAAGAACATGAGTTTACTATCAATGCAGAGGTAACTGGTCATGATTTTTATGATTCGATGGTTGCATACTTAGAGTATTTAATCAGTGTCAATCCTCTATCATGGTTTCATTCCAAGTGTGGGGTTCATATTCATAGCAAGTTGTCTTTCCATTTTCAAATTTTTATTTTCACAAAACAGGTTCAAGAAATCCAGTTAGTAGATCAATTGCTTGAATGGTTACTATGGAAATCTACTTATACCTGAGTAGAAAGTTTCAAAAAATTAGGAGTAGGAGAATAAGCTCGTAGTTCAAGCATTTAATTTTTTTTTAGTCCGTAGATTGTTTTTCAGTAGCTTGTTTGAATAAGAGACTCCATATCCCAACAAATGCATTGATCTATTATTCGTAGCACCTCGCAGTGAAGTGCTATCCCCAGTTGGAGCCAATGTTCTGACCTAGGTCTGCACCCTTGCTCCTCCTCTCTCATTTCCCTATGCCTTTGTCGAATTTTTCCTCTTCTGGTTGATAAAGTTGGTTTCCAATCTGTTCAATGACCTGGTTTTCCTTATTGGATTGTTTGAATGATTTTTTGCACCAAATTATTTTTGTTTTCCTTGAAATATAATTGCATGTCTAGTTTGAGTTTCAAATACCTGTCATCATGTTTTCCACTAATTGAACACGCAACAGGCCCAACAAGCCTTTCCTGTGTGCAGGAGACATCCAGGTCCACCAATTCCTTTGTATGCACAATAAGAAACCATGAGAAAAAATGAATCATTTAGAGCAGTCCTTTTCGGGCTTGAAATACAAGCAAACAAACGGGTTCAATTTTCAGCCATCAGATCAAGCAAAGATTAAGTCATGACCATCATATCTCATTGGAGACAAATCAACAGTGCATATTGATCCCTCTATGAACGAGCATCTTCACATTGCGGGGATTAGGGAGAAAATTAAAGTTTGTGCAGGTTGTGATCCTACAATCGCTCAGGATTGTTGATCTTTCTAGATAAACAGATCAATGGTGGATATCGATCCCACTATGGACAAGCATATTTGCTTTGCGGAGATCGGGAAGGAAATTAAAGAGTGAGCAAGTTGAGTCTCCACAATCACTCGTGGTTGTTGATCTTCAAGCAAGGGACACGTGTCAGTCAGTCTCGTACTTAGAGAGGAAACAAGAAGAAAGTGAGTGAGTAAAGGACTCCCGAAGAACGGAGTTCATATGGATTGTCCATCAATGAGGACACATAGCACCAGATCTCTCACTTCGGAGATTTATCACTCCAGAAGGTTGGCGGAGTGAATCACTAGAGAAAGAATTACCCAAAGTTTTGAAGTAAATATCGATCATCCAAATCAAGAGACCACGTGCAGAAAGATCTAAAACTTTAGAAATATGGCACTTCGGAGGATTGCACGAGCAAGCAGAAGAAAACTCCCAAAGCCCAAACTCCCGAAGTGAATCTCGACCATCCAAATCAAGAGGACACGTGGAGGCAGATCTCTCACTTCAGAGATACGACACTCCAGAGGATTGTAAGAAATATGCATTGAAAAGGCCCGAAGCCCAAACTCCCGAAATGAATATCAGCCGTCCAAATCAAGAGGACACATGGAGGCAAATTTGTCACTTCGGAGATAAGACACTCCGTAGGATTGTAATAACTATGCATTGAAAAGGCCCAAAGCCCGAACTCCCCAAGTAAGTGTGGACTGTTGATATCAAATCAACAAGAACCATTGATGTTTGTAGTAGGTAAGAAAGGAATATCAATCGAAGGCCTGAAGTCTCGAAGTAATTGTGGACCATTGATCTCAAATCAATGAGGATTACAGATCTTTGAAATAATTTCATTATTCAGCCATTTGGAGAAATTGAGACCTTCAGTGTCTAAACTCTTGAAGTATCATTTTCTTGAGACACATGGCACTCATACATCAGGACACATGGCAATCATTTCAGGCTGACATGTCACTTTGGGCCCATACTACTCCGAGAGTTATACAAACTTTGCATCTAAAAGCTCACAAACCTTGAAGTGCCAAAGTGACGATAGACATCCACATCACTTCAAAAAAAGGTCACTTTGGGAGATATTCATGATCCACATTCAAAAGCTCTCAAGATATAAGAAATTGATGCCATCACTAAATCAGATAGGGGAGTTATAATATGGCAGATGGATGGAACTTTAGTAGGGTCACCTGGATCACAGATTGTGACACGATCGACGACCACACTTCATTGCAAGGATGCAAAATGCTCGAATGTTAATTTTCCAAAGCGGTCCCGCAATTAAAACCATGGTATAGCTTATGAGGTATGTGGCAGTTGGTGGTGGATTGCAGGAGTCAAAGCAGTGCAAATCCAAACCACCCTCGACAACTTCCACAATCATGTGCTTATATGACGGCAGGTCACCACGTCACTCCAGGATATTTTCACACTACACATCCAGTTGTCTCCAGTGGCCTCCAACAACATGCGTGCACACCATGATCAATGCAAAACTCATCTCTGTCACTTTGAATTAGTTTTTTCCACAGTCTTAGTTCATTTCAATGCTCGCATCAATCTAGTTTCATCGCTAGTGTTAGTTTTCAATTATTCATTTCAAGACTCTGTTTAGTTTAAAGCATAATAACTGGTCTTCTATGTGTGATAAGAACCACTCCTTTTTATTAAGTCAAGTGTGAAGTATACGTTGTTGTACTCCAAAAATGTTTTATTCAAGTTAATTGTTTTTTCTACAATTGTTAATGTAGAGTTAAGTCTCAGTCCCAGATGGATGAGAGCCTCTGCAACTCTGATAAATTTGCAGTTTTTGTATGTTTTGAGCGTTGGATTTTTGGGAAAGGATAGAAATACATCATACTAGTTGGACCCGTTCTATGCATGTATTAAATCTCTCTACCTGATGAATATACTCTTGATGACAATGTTTCTTTAAAATCTTCATGTGTTTTTTTATCTTATCTTGAATGAGGTTTTTGATTTGTGCAAAGTACATTTCATTTCCTTCGGCTATTGTATAACTCATCTTTATTGATATGCAACCTGTGAAAACAACTAATTCTTGGTGACGATTTGTTTTTATTACAACCTGTGGGAACAATTGTGTTTTTGATACATATATAATGTCTTGAAATGATATTTTAAGTATTGAACTTCTTGTAGTAGATCATTCATTGAGTAATTTGTTGTTTCCCTTTGTCTTCTATTATTTCACTTGTCTGTCATTAGTGTTCCACCAACCAAGGAGGACCCTCATCCATATCATTTTTTCTACCCAACCATGCTCCTATCTTGATAAAACCAACCCTCTAACTGACCAACAAAATCAACTTATAAAAGACCAAACCATTGTAAACTTGAGGTGGCCTAGATTTTCCCTTTAGCAGTCAGGTGCATACTTTAGGACCAATAGTCCACACTCGACTACCTAGGAGGATGCATACCAGATGCATCACTAATTTCCTTACTTGTTTGATAGATTAGACATATAGTTTTATGCTAGATAAATTTATTTACATGCTTTTATATACTGTACAAACTTCGGGATGAAGTTTAAAACAATAGGGGGTGTATGTAACATTTTTCTCTACTGAGCATGCTTTTATTGACTTATTATTTGAGTACACTTATGTACAAGTGATCCGGTTATGGTATATTATTATTTCATTTCACTTATGGGTTATATATATCATGATGATGATGTATTGTGAATTATTATTATTTTTATGTATATATATTGAGATAATTTATTAATGAACTTTCCTGAGTGCACAAGACAAATGACAAGTTATGGATGTCGATGGCATCAATGGGCTTCCTTGGACTCTGGATTGAGTCAGGGAGTGGATTGTAGTTATTTGATTATTTCATTTTACGCACATGTGATGTATGATTGATTTTTGTATGGTTTATGTATATGGATTATTGACACTATTTTTGACAGTGGATGCAGGCTTGACGATACTTTCTAATCCGACTCACATAAGGAGTAAATGGGTCATGCACAGAAACTATACATTGAGGGAGAGGTGTGGAAACATCCCTGTCACAACCTACTAGCACTCCCACCATGGCCAGAACTGTAGGTTAATGATTACCTAGTTTTGGTGGTCCATGATACCGCAAGGGCGGATTGAGATAGTTGCTCATGAATAATTCTAAGCGGCTCACAATAAGGCAGAGTCCTTATTCCTTAGAAGCCCTTAGTCTCTCACAAGGTCAAATGAATGGAGTTTTGAATCTAAGGGGCTGAACAAACTTCCAAAACAATTCAAACCTGAGTGGCACCCTTGGAGCGCAAAGGTGTGTCTTGAAGGACACATCGCGCAATTGAAACTTGAGTCAATAAACATATATGGCCTAGAAAACATTGGAATGATTAGACTTTGTTGGATTAAAATAATTAATTAAAAAATAGATTATTAATTATAAAGCCTAACAAAAGTCTAAGCCTTACTATAAGACTAAGTCTAATTCCAAAATTGAATAAAGAGATAAATCAATTGTGACATGAGTTAAATATTTGAGATAAATCAAATTTTAGGAAATAGTAAGTAAAAATCTAAAGATTTGATAAAATGCACATGTGTGCATGAAATTAATATAGAGGGATTTTAATTAGAAATAAATAATAACTTGAGAGAATGGGTGTGCATAGAATAGAATATTGAGTCAACCTACCACTAGTGTAATTAGAAGAAGACTCCTAATCCAAATCTAACTAATATCTAGTTAGGAGACCCCCATTAATTAAGGGATTGGGGAACTAAGAGACAACCAAGAGGAAAAATAGGAACACATTGGGGAATGTGAGGGAAAATGGATTTTAAATAAAAATAAAAAAGAGAAATTAATTTTGCAACTTGGGGAGAGTGTGACACATGTAGTGGGTGAATAATCATAATTATTATAAATTAAAAAGTTAAAGGTTGTGCATGAGGACAAGAGTTAGGGAGGAAAATTTCTATAAAATAAATGATGTAGAAGGAAAAAGGGATCGGAGCTTTGGAGCACTGTTATGCTGTCGAATTTTGAATTGACTTTTTTTTTAACTTGTGAGAGTTGGGACTCCAAGCTTAGGAAAAGAGTGGAAGCTTTTCCTTGCGAGGCAAGCTTGGAATATATTGTGTTCTAGTTTTGTTCTTGGCCCCTTTGCGTTTCGGTGGGATAAGGGGAAAGAAGAGTACCCTTAGCATTGGCTGGGAGGTACTAGTGAAGCCTATGGGATTAGCAAGAAAAGGAAAGGAAGGAGCGCAAGATCTTGAAGGAATCTTCATTAAGAAGCAACTCATTGGATCTGGTATTTTTATACTCTAAATTTTATTTTTAGAATTAGTATAGTAGTATGTTAGACTAATAGGGTCATTGTAGATTCATTGGAAATCCTGAATTCCAATTATTACAAATGTTGTTAACAAATATTGGTTCATAGTTTATATTTTTAAATTACAATTGTTGCCCAATGGATACTAATTACGGTGTTTATGTTTTAAATTTTCATTGTATTTCCGGATGTTGTTCAACTTTCTAATTTGGGGAGGCTTAATCCTCATTGTGAAATTTGAATTTATACTGTGAAATTAAAATTTATATTGTGATTGTTATATGTTCTAACATTGTATTTTGTCTATGGAAGTTGAACGATCAGAGTTTAGTTGAGATTATCAAAGGAAATTAATGGTGTATTGTTCGCTAGTAAACTATGGAAATGAGTTTGAAATTGTATTCGTGATCTGTCTGTTGAATTTTTTTGAATCCTAAATCAACCCAGTATGTGGGATCTCTCTTGATTTATACCCTAAGTTTGAATTTTGTATTATGGGAATCCTTGTTGAACTTTTGTCCTTTCAATTTTGTTGTAATATGGAACTCTGTTTAATTTGTTTAAATCCAAATTTATATGTGGATCTTCTATCGAATTCGTCGATAAATCCAAATTTATTAATAACATGGAGTCTTTGTGTGTTGTAAATTTTTTTAAAACACCAAAAAATTTTGGGATCATGGGAAGCGTGTTAATGGTTTTTGGAGTTGACTTATATCTTGTAGTGCATTAGCCCCTTTCCCTTGAAAAGTCATGCTTATGAACATGGGATAGAACCTAGCACTGGCCAAAAGGGTGTTATTCAGAGCTCCAAGACTCCGATGCTCCAGAGGTTTTCAACTTCAACACTATACTTCACCCGAAGTGATTACCGGCCAAATTTGGTCGCAAAGAGAATTCAACCGACAATTGTAGGTTAACCCTACCCTTCCACCTTCCTTCACTAACATTTAAGAACTTAATATAATGGCTGATGGAGATTCTCTTCACATGAGGATATATGGTGGAGATCCCCTCTGGAACTAAAGTCTTCGGGGTTTTTCTCCACTTCCACAACTGGAGACTATTTCACCCAGATCATTGAACCTCTGAAGGGCTTAGAGATATAATGGATTACACTTATCCTTAGATCAACGGTTGTCGTCTACTTCAGAATTTGAGACTCCAATAATTTCCTACCTTTTTGAAATAACGACTCCATTTTTCTGAAGTACCAAATCCCGAATAACTCGAAGATTAACGGTTCCCATACCTTGCTTCGATCTATGGATAGAAGAAACTTCGGGGATCCAAGCTTCAGAGGTTTTTGCAACCAAAACTCACATTACCTATGAACTAGCAAAGGATGAACCCACATATCTGACAGTATTTGATTAACCATCGTCAATGATTAGGATTAATTCTAGGCTTCAAGAGTTTGGGGTTTTTCTCACCAACACAACTTTCACCCACCACCTTCCGAATGGCCAAATTATAAATACTTAAAATCTACAAACACATGTACACAACGTTCGACGGTAAGTATTTACTCCAAGACTTCAGAGCTTTGGGATTTTTCAGCTCTCTATAGTTACGAACTAAATTCACCGAATAGCCAAATTCTTGAGGATCCAACAACTAGTAATTACTCACCAATCTACAGTGTAGTTTCACTTGGTGACTTTAGGCTTCGAGGCTCTCTTAAGGTAAATATCTTAGATATGTCGAAGTGTTGAAGCCCGAAGGTCTCCGGTTTTTAATGAGTACGCAACTTAGGTTCATTGGAGGGTTGTGGGGATCTCTCCTCCCCACTATCAGATCCAGTCTATTGTTTCCTTCATGATGCAGGAGCATCTCTCCACGTCAGCCAACCAGCCAGCCAACCACATCAGCGTGTGCATTCAAGGATAAAGAGAGGCACACCCTCGTCTTCAGTTTTGAATTTGAATGTAATTTAATGTCTTAGGCAGGTGAGCCATGAAGCCATGCTTTGCACAGGCGTAGAGGTAGGTAGGCCTTTAATTCTTTGAAGGCTGAGATCTAGATCCAGATGGTGGACTAGACAGCCCATTCAATGTAATTGAATAGGGTAGGTGAGGTTGGAGGGAAGCGCTCAAAGATCCCCCTCATGTAAAATATCTTTCATTGTAATTATCTCTCATAGTAGAGAATCTGTGAGTAGAGAGCAGAAGAAAAAGGAGCTGAGACCTTGTTACAGTCCATGCTCAGAACACCCTTGTAAAGAGGCCTTCACATTAATATAAACCAGAGCAGATTTTCCTGCATGTTTTCTGTGTTATGTGGATGCTTCATTGTGTTCTTTTATGTTGTAGATGTATGTTAGACATTTGCAGGGAGTTGTTTGATTTTCAGGCTTGAAAGGTTCTTTGTGGTTTCATGCCAGGAGGGCGTGACAGAGTACTGCGGTCTCTGGACACCAGTGCATAGATGCGCTTCTGAATTCTGCGGAGTCAGACAAAGACGTGCCAGGTGGGCACAAAAACTTGAATCATCAATTCAGAGGAAGACCTATGAGGTTGTTGAACACCTCAGGAGGTAAGGCTGTGTAGAAAAACACAATTGCAGATAGAAGCTTTGAGGAGTTCTGTAAAGCTCTGCCAAGTGGGCATTGAGCTAGTGCAAGGAGTGCACAGAAGAAGAACTCTACTGTGAGTTCTTAAGAAACAAGAATCATTGAGGATTCTTGATACTCTGCCAGGAGGGCACTGAGACAGTGTGTAGATAGGCACAGAGAAGAAGGGATCTCTTTGAGTTTAGATATTGAAGAAGAGTCCATAGAAGAATCTTCACAGGGTTGCTAAACACCCTGAAACACTTAGCAAGAGGTTGCTTGAGTAGGGGATATCTAGGAGGGCATCCAAATTCTCTATCTGCATCCAAATTCTCTATCTGTAGGAGAAGAAAGAAGGATAAAATCCTTTAGGGGTCTGAGTATTTGAAAATCTCAGAAGGGATAGTACCATGCGGGCAAAGACTTTGCAGAAGTGCAGAAGTCGTAGAATCTCTCAAGGATTCGAGAGTAAAGCTCAGGAGGAATAGTGCTTTTCGGTGCTCGGAGCCACAGCTGTAAGGAGTGCAGAGGCCAGAGAACTCTCGGAAAGAGTTCAAAGTTCCCAAAGCTCTGGAGGGACATCATTTTTATATGTGCAGGAGAGGACTCAAGTCACAGAGCTCGCAGAGGAAAAGGAGCGAAGGTCGAGGCCTTCGAGAATTTAAAAGCACCAAGGTGGGAAGAAAAGAACCAAAACTCGGGAGGAGAAATAGCTGCCGGATCAGCCGAGAAGATTTGGTTCATTGAAGGATTTCACATCCAGGAGGCAGTACAGGAAGAGCGCATAGGAGAAATGATCTGAACCGTCAGATCTCGAGTGAACAACCATAAGCCGTTAGATCTGACAAGAGATGCACGGGGGTTAAACCCTCATAAGCAATTCAAAAGTCTCGAAGGATTTTGTATCAAGATATCAGAGTTCGAGAGTTCAGGGGTCCGAAGGACGAGAGTCTAGGCATTTGACATCCGAAGTCCTGAAAAAGGCAAAAAAAATCTGAGCCATCCATCTGCGGAAGGACACGTGTCACGATATCCTCTCTATCAAGGACTTGGACATCGGGAGTCAGAGAAGGAAGTCTTTCAACTTCGCGAGTAGTGAAGTCGTAAGAGAATCACAACCATCCATTGAAGGAGGACAGGTGGCAGAGATATAGGGATCTCGCGAACTCGGAGGTTCGCAGGGTTAGAGCCCAAGAGTCAGGTGCTCTAAGTCGTGAAGTCATGAAATCACAAGGAGCGAGGATAGCTGTCGGATCCATGCTATGGTAGGTGTTTTCCTACATGCAAGCTCGAAAGAAAATTGGGCCATAGGATTTGAACCAACAGGGACCGTTGGATCACTCACGAGATCTCATCTCGGGGTTTCGTGAGTTGGAGAACTAAAAGTCTTGCCTCAAGATTCACGAGGTCACGAAAGGCGAGGTCGTGAAGAGGATTAGGACCATCCATCTGAGAGTGGATAGATGGCATACTCGCCAACACAGAGGTCAAACTTTCATTGACCAACTCGGGTCTCACGGGATTGGAGAGGAAGAGTCGAGAGTCACGACTCGCGAACTCATGAGATTGCGAGTTGCGAAAAGGACTTTGGTTTAAGCCCTCGCTTTAATAAAGTCCGAGATAGGACTGCAGTCACATGAGGAGTGGTCATATGAACCAAAGGCTTAGCCTAGGGGGCTAATTTCTATTAAAGCCATTTTCGGCATTTCGGCATTTCGGTGATCGGGAGATCAAGAGGACAGAGAATTCTTGATATCAGGAAACATAAAGCCCCGAAACCCAAA
>SNQJ01S0147614.1:8059-23720 GCA_010110895.2 Picea sitchensis
CGACCAAGTTGAAGCAATAAACAAAATCCTCATTACCATGCTTCGACGAATGATAGGGATTCACAAAACGAGTTGGCACATGATGTTGTTTCCAGTATTGTGGGCTTACTGGACATCCGTTAGGTCTGCTACTGGGTTTACACCATTCTAGTTAGTTTATGGTCTAGAAGCCACTTGCCGATTGAATGTGAGATACCCTCCCTAAAACTAGCTGTCGAATTTCTCCCAAACACTTATGTTGAAGAAGAACATCTGTTGTATCTCATGCAATTAGACGAAACCCGTCGCGACGCCACCCTAGTTATAGAAGTCCAGAAGAAACGCATCAAAGCTCAATATGACAAACATGTCAAGCCAGGCGTTTTCTCCGAAGGTGATCTGGTTCTCCTTTACGAACAAGATCGGGATATGCTAGGAGATGGAAAATTTGAAGCTATGTGGCGAGGTCCTTATATCGTCAGATGAGTTTTGGAGAAAGGAGCTTATGAGTTAGTGGAATACGACGATATCCCTTTGAGTGAACCCAGAAATGGGTTGTACTTAAAGAAGTACTATGCTTAAGATCACCTGTGTGTGAGTGCTTGTATTTTATTGTATCATACTTTTGTGTGTTACTTTAGTATGTTTTTTTGTTATTTGGTCTTTGCCCTCGACCACTTATCTTGCGTTGTGCTTGGTTTCCATATGTCGGAGTCTTCGCCACCCCACATTGGCTTCGCTGATGGCACTAGACGTAGTACTCAGAACCTTGCTTCTGTTGCATGGGCAATTTACGCCCCTACAAACGAACTTATCAGTCTACGAGGTGTGTGCCTCGGTCGTGCGACCAACAATATTGCAGAATATAGCGCTGTCATCGAATTGTTGATTGATGCTATTTCACTTGGTATCCGCCACCTACTTATACGACTCGATTCACAGCTAATAGTACTACAGTTAAGTAACATCTATGCTATCCGAAGTCCTATTTTATTACAGGTATATTTACGAATTCACCTCTTGGAACGTTATTTTGATTATATCGAATATCAACACATTCCCAGATGTCTAAATACATTTACTGATGCATTGTCTAACTATGTGTTAGATAGACATTTGGGACATTTATAAACCAATCACACATCACATGTATAACACAACACAAAATAAGCCGGTAGCAGCCATATATATGTATATAATGATCAAAAGCTTTTACAAAAAGTTTCTGTCCAAGCATCAAAATCTCAAAATACAAAGCCCATAGATTCTACAAAGTAGCATCACGAATGACGCTCACGATAACACAAAACTTCTTGAGCCACCCTACAAAGCAATCGACTAATAGAATCAGACACATCCACAGTATGGTGCTGGTAACATCTCAGAATCTTCCCAATAACAATATCCAGGACGTTCGCGGTCAACCCCTCCAAGTTCTGCTCCAATGCCTCGTAGTCTTCGGCATCCCATCTCGCCACTGGAGCTGCTTCTCCTCGCCATTGAATAGGAGATGTTCCTGGAGGTCGATATGGCCCCACATATGTGTCATCAAAAAGAGATTTTCAATTAGTTCTTGGATAAACATAAAAACATTTCATATGATAAAATTTGCAAAAACATTTAAAAAGAAAAAAATGTGTACTTCTTACCTAAGTCACCCCACTGAGCGTCCTCAGGTAGGGCCAAATCTAGATCCCCTCAAAAATCCAAACCAACATATGCATAGTCATCAATCATCAGCATCTGGGGCCTCAACCAGTCAAAAAATGAATCATTATACTTGATTATGGGCCCTGCTACGTGTCGAGCCATGAGGTTGCACCACCTCAGCATCCTGGGATCCTGTGGGGCTGGTAAAATCCAATCAACTTGTAATCGCAATAGTGGGACCCTCTAGAGGAAGAATGACACCAAAAGTGATCCGTACCCAAACTGCTTCAAGTCACCCTTTCTGCACTTCGTCAATTGTCTCTTCATACTGTGGAGAACTGCATCCGACCAGTTGAAGACCCGAGGCTCTGTGCACTCTATGGCATATTGAAAATAGCTCTGGAGAGCCATGTGCGGAGCCGCGCTCCCAGCCATGCATGCAATACTGAACAAGATGGTCTGTAAGGTCAAATATTGGACCCCCCAAATAACAACCTTACCTTTGCTTCTCTCTGCCTCAAAAATGCAATATCGACGACAATACTCGCTCATAGGGAGTCCACCGCCTCTACCTCCAGTCAAAGTAGCATGGTATCCACGCCGTGACAACCCCGTTAGAAAATAGATATCCTCGATATCTAGGGTCAGTGTATGGACTCTCACATGAAATAACTGTTGGTCCACATCCCACATATGGACCAGGTATTCCAACAATCTGAGTTCGGCTCTCATACCCAGAATCCTGAAAAATTTCAAAATCCCACAGTCCCAGAGGGTAGCGATTGTACCCGAGTCATTCTTGGAAATGGTGTCATCTTCCTCATGTTTCCTTTCTCTCCATTCCAACATTGTGATGGTCAAACACCTACAAAAGAGCCGTGAGAGGGAAGTCAACAACTTGCTTTAAACTCTTGTATAAATTTTATTGAGCAAAACCTTACTTCAAAATTCATTTTTCGGCCCCTGCAGGTGAGCCTTTTTGCACAGTGTGAGATTCTCACAAGTGCCTTGAAGGCCACATGCGAGAATCCTAGATTCTCGCAAGTCCCGCATGGCCCGCCTACAAGAATGCTTGGGCGCGGGTTCCGGCCCTAAAATGGACTCAAAACCCAAAAAATTGCCAATAAAAACTAAAAATAAACCATGGGAAGGTTAGGGAATCAAGAGATTACCTCGTTGGCTGAGACGGTTTGCTGAATGATCTCTTGTACCTCCCGCAATCGAGCAAAGAAATTTGGGGGAAAATGAGGTATGTTGGACAAATTTTTGGCAAAATCACAATGAAATGGTAAAAAGCCCTTTTTACCCATATTTATTCACTTTTTACTATTTTTGTTGATTTTTTATATTATTTTTATTTACTTTGTCTATAAAACCTAATACCCTAATATCCTTGTGAGTGTGGTTTTTCACAGATATCGCAACTTCGAAGTCCAAACGAGGGGGTACGAGTGTTTTTTCTTTTTGTCGCATGTACGACTACTTTTTAGGGTTTTTCGGAAAAAACCTTGAGCTCAGTCTTCGTTCGTTCTCGCACTCGAAAAATATATGAGAACGTAAACGATTATACTTTTTCTCGTCTTTTCGTACTCGTCATGGTAACATGAAAACGACGAACACTAAGGAGTATCCTTTAATCTCTTTTCACACTCCATAAAAATGAAAAGATGGCAGAGTGATCTTGTTCTTTTCACGCTCGTTAAAGAATTTGAAAAAATGTTCGATGGGCGATAGTTTATCACTTTTTCGGTCTCATCGAACTCTTTTACGAAAAAGGAACTGGGAGAGTTCTCTTTAAGTGTTTTTCAGACTCTCAAAACATGAAAAACCCCCGAGTTTTCTATCCTTGGACTCGTTAAACAAACATCAAAAGACCCGCCATGGGACTGAACCACTCCTTCCTAGGGTTCGTTAAATATACTCCGAGGGACTCATCCGAAGGATGAGCTTACATCAACAAGCATATGTTATCCTCCTCAAGCTTGTGTAAAAATAAAGAGGTACTCACAAGAAATGGTGGGGGAAATTTTGGGAAAGGGATGTGTTTTCGTATTCATATTAATGGTAGTAAGAGTCGCTCTTGAACATGACACCCCCTATTTGTCATTTGAATCATGGTTGAGAAATCCATTTGTCTCTCGTTCGACTTGCTACAAGGTCATATCTTGGGTCGTCTTTGAGTCAGTGCTGCCAAGTTCTTGGTCGTGTCGTTCATATGTTCAAGAGAAGTTCACATGAGCCCTCTATTGAGTCGGCCATCTGCAGTTGCCCATTCTTACTATGTCAGCCTTCCCTGTGTCTGTTTCAACCCATATTCATACTGTGTTTCATCCTCAAAATCTGTTACTTATTTTGCGTCATTGATGGGGGATACATCAAGGCCCTCCTATGATGAGTCTTGTTCCGTCAACTCCAACTCATTATCTGGAAATGAGACTTAGAAATCATTTAGTACCTTGGAACCTACATGCCTTAATGGCAGGTCTCTTCGCTTTCGACAGGGGTTTCACATCATTGATCCCTGATCGAGAGATTCTGCTGAGTGCTCGACTTCAGCTCATGTATTCGCATTCGTTCGGATTGTACTTTGGTACCTTGGGAGTCATTGACATCAATGGTGATTTTCCTCATGCTTGTTAATAGTTTTCATCAATGACCGGTAATCAAGTGGTTTCTACCATGTTCGACTTCGGCACATGTAATCGCATGGCTAGATTCGTACTTTTAGGTGACGGGATTGAAGACCCTGGGTCTCATCTTTTTGATCCAGTCTACGATGGAGTATGTATGATTGATATCGACACATGGATCCACTTTGTATGTCATGTGGCTATGTCGTCTTAATTCAAGTCTTTTTGCATAGATCCACAGTGTATTCCTGGTGGCTATGTAGCATTTTGACGACATGGATCCACGATATATGATTGGTGGCCATGACCTACGTTTATGATTCCATTCATTTGTGATTTGAGCATGAGAATGCCTACCTCAGAACTGGTATTATATTCTGCAGATGCTTGGTTGTTTACAGGTTTCCAATTAGGTGTGCTCCTTGTTTCTGACACACACACACATTTTACAAAGAATTTTGGCTGTCGCAAGTTCTAGCCTCATACTTTGGGGGGAATTATGTTACACATGATTTTTGTCACTCTGGTGATGTCTCTGCAAGTGATGTATTCAGGCTCCCACAAGGACTTTTTTCCTGAGAAAAGTGACTGCTGTCTCCTTCCAGAAAACACATTTTTAAGATGAGTTCGCAGGCTGCCTATATCACAGGGTGTGAAAATCCTTCATTCTCACAGGCAACCCACACTCAGGGTGAGAACTATTCGCAATCTTCTCTACAGGTAGGGTGCAAACCTATTTCAAAGCTTGGAAAAGAGAAGAGGTCATGAAGGTTCTAAAAGGGAATCTTCTAGAAAATGAGTTGGCATTTCACATGGTTGGCATCCTACTGACTTCTCAGATTTAGTGGGATCATCCCCATCCATTTAACCATTACAGACACAAAATGGATCCGAAATGTCATATCTTTATTACTGGAAGCATTCCATCATATCAAAGATATAAATTGTGCAGGAAATACACATATGACATCCATAGAACTTCATATCTTTGTTATATAAACTCTCAGAATTACAACATGTTGCACAATGAGCCTATGCTCAAAACTCAGACATAGAATAGACCTAGACTATATTCAAAGCATTACAACAATACAACAATATCAGAGTGAGCTCAACACTTGTATGAGCTCGACACTCGTATTTAATCCAAATCAAAACTCTCTAACTAGCTAGCTCTATTTATGATGTTAGATGTTCCTTTTATATCTTTCTCTGTCAAGGAGCGTTGTCCCTTTCTTCTCTGCTCGACTCGTTTGTCTGATAAAACTACCTCACATGCTTCTGGTGTCTGCCAACGCTCCATGTAGACTTCCTGCATCAAGAGAAATCTTAAATTCCTAGCTAGCTCATTCTTTGGTTGTCTCACGTCTTTGTATGCTACTGGTAGTAATCATTCGGGGAGATTTCCTGATGATTCATTTCTTGATTCTGGTGGGAATATTCTTGATTTTTGGTACACGTGAAAAAATTTAGACTGGCGCACACTTGGTAGCCTTTAATATTGGCGCAGACCTAAAAAAACCCAGTCTGGTGCACACTCTATGTCATTTCTCACGCATTTCCTTAGGTGCGAGAAAAACTATGGAATGAGCACGCACAACTTCGTTTGTGTGCGTGCACAAAACTAAACCTAAAACTTTGGGTGCCAACATGCCCCACCACTATTATCTGGCTCGTCTTGGAGCCACCTGCAGAAATTTTGATGACAGATAGTTGGAGTAAGAGCAAATCATCATTCAACAAAACAAGCTTGGCTGACGGCCAGACCAAAGTAAGAGAAAATCATCAATGTCGGTTGTAGTTGTAACTTGACTCAAGCCCATGAATTGTTGAGGCAGGTTGCATGGTGAAAGATGGAGTTGAAGTGCATGCAGCGAGATGCTCCCTATGGAATCTTCACTCATGTATGTGGAGGGGAATAAGGGATTTTCTTAAGGCCCACCACCAAACACCAAGCATTGAAGAGAAGTAAGGCGTCGCCTAGAGAGAATATCCTTCTCTGCATGTCTATATATTTTAGAATGGCCAGGCCAAACATATCCCTCATCATTCTACTGGAGGAGGGATGTGGATCTATGGCACGAGATGAGAGAAGAGGGTCAGAGAATGTGTGTGTGAATATCCACAATCCCCAGAGGTGTGGGTGGAGGAGGTGGATTTATGACGAAAGAGCAGGCCCTTCTTCATCAACAAAGGGGATGAAGCATGGGATGGGTTAAATGTAGGGGCCCTCCTTATAAGCAAAGGGGATGAAACATGGTGATACTTAATAGTGGGAGAGCAGGTGATTCAGTAGAGTAGAGGTTCTTCCTAAAGGTTGTTTGTACAGCGTTAAGATGTGGAAGAGATATGTTAAGCGGGGAAGATCACGTCCCATGACATCTACGAAATGGGGCCATGATATCAATGAAGGATGAGAAGTAGAACTGGGGCGACGGGAAACAACGATTGGTAACGGGACATGGAGAATTTCTCCAAGAAATTTAGGGGAGAGAAGGTATTTATATTGGAGACATATGAGGTAAGGGGTCGATGAGTCTGATGGAGGTGACAGAGCAAAGATTATTTGAAAAATGAAGGTGGAATGGTGCAGTCGAAGAGATCCCAATATCGGATTGTCATCCTAAAGATATTCCTTCATGAATGAGGCATCATAACAGACTTCGTACCCATATGTTGTGGAATTTTATGGAAGTAGATTGACTTTCCCGTTCAATGAGTGTATCTTCTAGGAAATCCTTCTGATACTCGCGTGAATTGGATGTCAATGCCCAAACATAATACTTATGTTACAGGGTCACTCATGCTTACATACTCTGGGAATGAGAGAACATTATCCTGCGATAATGTTGGCACATGTGAATGAAGTTGGATGACGGTTATGAAGTAGGATCGAAACATCAAACCTCCCGCTAAGTGGTGAAATTGATGATTAATCATTCTCCTGTCAATGGAGTGGCTACAACGTTATTACCGATGATGTGTGGGAATGCCTACCATATTGATCAATGTGATCCGCTAACTGCTGCTGAAATATGCTATTGTCAGTAGTTCGTACTTAGTATCAATACTGTGGGCCTAGATATAATACACAAGTCTTATTTGTTGGGGGCGTCACACATGTTTTCTGTGCACCTCGGCTAGTTTTGAAATTTCTAATTATTTCACTGCGGCAACCCCTAGTGGGTTGCAATGTGGCCCCATGCTTATTCCTTCAAGCAACATTTTCCCTAGGGGCTCGGTAGCAGGCCCGTTTGGCTCTTACAACATCCATTGATGAAAGAGATCATAAATGCTTGTGTCTATTGCATCTATTGGATCCATGGGATGGGAAAGAAATGGTTGTTTTTTACTGAATGATTCGCCGACGTTGACGTCCTAGGCATCTGTTTCTAGAGTGGGTGCAGGTGGTCTCCATGTTAGTTCAGCCAAAAAATTTGGGATGAGTGGTGGGAATGCATGATTATGATTATATACAACACACCATGCGTCATTTCTTGGATAACCATCCTCTTGCACAAAGGTAGGTAATGTGAGGGCCAGTTTTCCTTATTCACAATCTTTCATGCATATCTGCTTCTACGGTTACCCATTCTCGGTAAGGTTGGCGGTGAGCAGCCCACCATCATGCATGAATCCCTATCAACACTTTGTGTAGTGCATGGGGCCTTTGGTACTCGAGAATGTGTTTTATCCATGCAATCAAAGTGTTTATCGACTCTGACCCATCATATTGATAGAAGACAAAGTATTTAACACACTCTTCTACAGAGATATGCACGAACCTCCTCGTTGAGACTTCATATAGTTTATTCTGCCACCTCTCCATGGCATCCCCAAAATCCGTGTCATAAGACTTGACACTCCTCCAAATTAGATCACCATCTATAGTGGGGTTGATGTAATCCTCCCTGTGCCCTGTGACTTTGTAAATATTTTCAATGACTGAGCTCCATGCATCCTCATCCACATGCTCATTGTATCGGTCACCCTCATATGAATATAGTGACGTGACTACACATAGGGTGTCAGTTTCAAAGGACATCTACATCTTCTTCAAATTTAACACTGCATTATTGTCAAAGTCTCAGTCGATCCTCAATAATGAAAGATAGGGATCAGACTCATCCATGATCTCAATGAATTCAAAGTCTACCTTTGTTTTAACTCCTTTGATGTTCACTTCTACTTGCTCTAGCCGACCGATGGGGTAGATATTGTATTGATTGGTCAATCAGAGCTGGATGGATGACCAAGACAACTTAGGATTACCCATTACTTCCCAATATTTCTTGGGAAAAATGTTCACATCAGATCCCAGATCCAACATGTCTCCACCCATGTCATACCCACCAACTTATGTCGTCATTTTAAATTCTTGGCCAGTTCGTTTTTGCTTGCTGACCTGACATACATCCCTTTCTGGAAGCAGAGTGGATATGGTGGTCTCCTCTCCTTGGTCCTTGATGAAAGTAGTTAACATCTGTATTAGCTTACTTGTGACTTCTGGATCTTTAAGCAATCGCAAACAACGGTGCAAGAAGCTATTGACTTGATCTTCAATTTTTTCCATGCGACCTAAGTTGCACAAGGCTTATGTGCGCACTCTTCTTTGCAATTCCTCATGGAGTTGTTCTTCGTATGAATTTTTCTCAACGTGTCGCAATGTAGTCTGCATGTGTCCTTACTCTATCAATATTTGGGTCGCACATTAAATTTCATCGTGCACGAGAGCCTGATCCAAAGATCTTTGCATCACCAGTTGCATTTCCTCGTGTGCGTGAGCTTCGTCCAACTACCTCTGTGTTTCCCACTGCACCTCTTCGTGGATCTATGCTTCTTCAAGTGACCTCTGTGTCACCCTCTACACTTCCTCCCAGATTCGTGCCTCTTCGAGAGACCTTTGAGTTGTGCGTTGCAGCGTGTCGCATGCTCTTTCTACTTCAAGTGCTCTCTACGCATCATGCAAAAACTATTTATGATGATCAACATCAAACTTTTGGGGGGTAGTGAGGTGCCTTCTTGATCTTTTCGTTTGTTTTTTGACCCGATCCTTCACCATGCTCAAAGTTTTCCCTTATCTTCTCCCCTTGCGGGTTACTTCCTAGACATTCGCCTCCCCGTTCTTCCTTTTGTTTTTGTGTGGCTCAGCATGTACCATGTTACAATTGGTCTTATTTTCCTCCCACTTCTTCAGTAAGTTGGGACAATCCTCAGTTACATGTTTAGGACTATAACAATAGGAACATAGTACACATGGATTGGTGCAAAATCGTGAGACATGATCAATCTCACTGCAATTAAAATAGGTTAGGGGTCTACCTGCTCCTCCTCCATATCTGCGACCGCGACTGCGTCCATATCCACCTTGGGGTCCTCCTTGGTATCCGTCTCTTTCTGTGGCATCACACTCACCACCTTTTTTCTCCTCATGTACCCGAAATGCATCACGGGTGTTATCTTGCATTAATTGGAGGGATCGACAGTTGTTGACATCATGGCCAACGGACTTATAGAACTCACAGAATGGGGTGTGAGTTGTTTTATGATATTTATGCAATGTGGGATAGTGGGGTGGCACATGGCCCCACTACCTGCATATTTCACACCATTCGAACTGTCCATATAGAAATGCACTTGGTGTGCCTGTCACCATATAATTTGGAAGGAAAATGCACTTGTCTCGACGATGCCCCTCAGAATGACATGCAATACACCAAACGTGCTCACACATGACTTTAGTCTTGGACATATCTTGCAGTTGTATTATCAGGTTGGCTAGTTGTGATTGAACTTGCACCATCCCAGTCGATGTCTCCACGCCTCTAGGTGTAGCTTCCAAGCGCATCACGATATCAACTGCCTTTGCTTGAGTCGTCAACTTTTGTTGGGTGAGTGAGACTCAAATATGGGGGATAAACACTGCAATGAACCATTCTTTTTTATGCACATCCTAGATTTGGAACGTCATCCTATCCAACAAGATTTTCAACCATTGGTCATAGTCCTAGACAATTTCCCCTTCTTTCTATTTGATTTCCTTGATTTCAGTAATGCATTTGGATTATGAATTAGGATTCTAAAACTCCCTAAGAATATCCTTATTGATCTCGGCCAGGGACCTTTCCTATCCCGCTAGCACGGTAGCCTTGTATTTCATGTACCACGTTAGGGATCTATCCCTTAACTTAGTCTCTAATTGAACGATCTTAGTTGTGTCTTCTGTAACTCTCTTTACAGAAAAAAATTTCTTCACATGTGAACCAACATTTATTTACATCATCCTTACTCCTTCTGTGGAACACGAGAAACCTCAGTGTACTATCTTGATTCGTCATCATTGAACTAGAGCTAGTTCCTCTTCTCTGACTGCTATTGGCTGGATCTTTCCACACCATTATCTCTTGGGGTAAATTATTGTTGACTTCACCTTCTTCTTCACTTGTCTCATCACTTTCTTCTTCTTCTTCTCTTTCTTCGACTCCAATCTCTTCACTATCTGTTGTGTTTTCTTCTTGATTAAAAATTCACAACATGGGTGGTACAAAGGGGGGGGGTAAGTTTATATTCTTCTGAAATTTCTTGTGAGGTGTCCCAAAGAGTTATTTACTTGCAGCCACAGAAGACCATCCACAAGAGCAAAATTCTGTGCCCTACCTTTCTGTCTTGACCGCGCACCACAAATGAACACTCCTTCTCCTAGGCCGATTCGCGCGCTGCCACTTTGTGCTTCATCTTTCGGTCCATTCTGTGCACTACCACCTTGCACAAAATCACTCTCTGCAATTAGAATGCTACTACTCCACGCACCATCCTCTATATTTATCAACACACCACTACTTTGTGTTTCATATTCTTCTAAGGTTGTGACACTCCGCAACAACAAAAAAAGGCGGACTTCATCACCTATGTCCGTACTAGTATCACTACTGGTATCCCTACCATACACCATCTCCTCTACACCACTCCTCTTCGAGAGCCTATACTTGTTTGCGCTCCACTTTCACACAACATCCACTCCCACACTACCACATGGTGCAGTTTCTTTTCTGTTCATCTTGGAACTGACCCCTCTTCATGCGCCCTTGGCTAATTCTTTTCCACCTTTTTCTTCCGCTCTTCTTTTTATCTCAACTCTTCTTGCATACCTCTTAGCTCTTTTTCTCCTTTTCTCTTATGGTTCCATTCCATACCTCACCTCATCTCAACAACTTCTTGGATCCTCCTTAATGGATCCATCTTCTAGCTCCTTTCCCCCACATTTTCCAACCCCCCTACTGCTAGTGGGTTTACTCACCCATTTTGTCGGGCACCATGCACATCATTATTCTCTCCATGAACAACATCTTGATCCAAAGTGAAATTTCTTCTATCATCTGCTTCCTTGGACCTTCTTCAAACCTTCTTTAATCCTTGCTGAAAGAATCACTATATTCTATAGAAAATTCAATAATGTATCCTTCCTTCACTCGAGTGAACCAAAAATCAATAGCCCGAGTCCACTTGTTATCTAACACCTTCAACCTATCAAGCTTGTCTTGATCCCAAACTATTGGCTCCACTAGAAATGTGGCCGAATTGATATCAACTTTCCTTTTCAACCATTCATGCAATAGGGAGGGAAATTTCACGCAGAAGAGTTGATGCATATCCGAGTAAATATATCTTCATTTTCATTCATTCACGTTCATCCTCAATCCTTGCGTCTCTCATAGGTAAAACTCATCTTCTTTTGCTTCTATCCAGTCTTGAATCTCCTCCTTAGAAGGATGCCAACTCAATTTTATTTTCCTTCATTGATCTTAGCAAGACTTCAGGTCCAGGAAATATAACAATTTGTTGGGTTCTTTCGGTCCACACTTGTGCACGTCCCATCCTTCTCAACACTGTGGAGTTTTAGACCTAGGGTTCATGCAGAGTTTTCCAACAAAAACCCCAAAGCACCGACATATCAATCCTCAACCAAGGCCGAGGAAGGTCTCACCCAAGATGTAGAGAGGATCACAGAGACCACATGGTCTTGTGATAGGGATTAAGGTTTAAACATATGAAACATCATTGCAATTGGCATCCATGTAACTTATGTTTGATAAACTATTAGGACTAAGAATGAAAACAATACACACACATATTCAAATCATACCTTACAGACACAGAATGGATCATAATTGTCATATCTTTATTACTGAAAGAATTCCATTAGATTAGAGATATACATTGCGTAGTACAGACACATATAACAACCATAGAACTTCATATCTTTGCTATATAAACTCTATGAATTACAACATGCTCAACAATGTGCCTATGCTAAAAAATCATACATAGAATAGACTGAGACTGTATTCAAAGCATTACAACAATACAACAGGCTCAGAGTGAGCTCGATACTGGTAGCTATCTCTATTTCTAATGTTAGAAGTTCCTTTTATATATTTCTCTACTGGGGAGAGTTGTCTCTTTCTGCTCTACTCGACTTGTTTGTCTAATAAAACTACCTCGCATGCTTCTGGTGTCTACTAGAACTCCACGTAGACTTCCTACATCAAGGGAAATCTTAACTATATATCTAGATCATTCTATGGTCGTCTCACATCTTTGTATTCTGCTGGTAGTAATCATTCGGGGATATTTCTTGATGATTCATTTCTCGATTCCAGTGGGCATCTTCTTGATTTCTGACGCACTTGACAAAACTCAAACCAATGCACACTTGGTAGCCTTTAATATTGGCACGCCACTGAAAGAACTAAGTCTGGTGCACACTCTATGTCATTCCTTGTGCATTTCCTTAGGCGTGTGGGAATCTATGGAATGCACACGCACAACTTGTTTTGTGCGTGCTTGCAAAAATGAACCCAAAAATTTTGGTGCCAACTAGCCCCCACCACTATTATTTGGCTCATCCTTGAACTAATTGTGGAATTATTACGTCGAATAGTTGGAGTAAGCACAAATCATCATTCGACAAAACAAGCTTGGCTGATACTGGGACCTGAGTAACAGAAAATCATCTATGTCGGTTGTAGTTGCAACTTGACTCAGGTCCGTGAATTGTTGAGGCAGGCCGCATGGTGAAAGATGGAGTTGAAGTATATGTGGCCAAATTCTCCCTCCGGAACCTTCACTAGTGTTTGTGGAAGGGAATAAGGGATTTTCTTAAGGCCCAACACCAAACACTGTTCACTGAAGAGAATTAAGGTGTTGCGTATGTTGGCACCGCCATTTTTCTTTCCATTTAGAGTCGGTTTTAGTCCGGGTATGGCCCATGCACCCAAACATGTGAAGTCAGGTACGTAGCACTATGGGGTCGAAGTCAGATAGTGGCCTATTGGCCCTTGGAAACAGGAAGGGATGTCAGAGTCAAAACATGCGTAAGTGGTACGAATATGTCTTCTCCAAAGAGTCGAGTCCTGTTAAGAAATCAGTCTCTACGTGCCCCAGGTTGAGTCAAGTAGTTAATGGAAATCGCATCGGCAAGTGAAACAACTATTATCAGTTCATCATGAAGGACGAGGGAATGAAAAATCGTTGTGTTTGTATCATGCATACCGAGGGAATGAAAAATCGCGGTGTTCGTATCATGCATACCCTGCAAATCTTATCGCCTGTGTTCTACACGTGGGGATGTGCCATGGAAAATCTGCAATTCGATTCAAAACAACCCGTCGCCATGAATTCATTGTTCTCTGACACGATCCCTCCTTCTGCCCGATTTGTTATAAATTTCAGATGCTTGACACCCATTTCAGTCGTGAAACCAGGTCCGCACTCTGTTTGCAATTTCCCTTGCCAGTTCAGGTTGGTCAAAATTCCCTCCCTGTGCATTTGTCAGATACACTGTGCGCATAATACATGCTGGTCATGCCATGGAAACCTCCCAAAGCATAAGCAAAGGCGCTTGGAGAAGAAAAATTTCTAGGTCCAGGCCCCAAAATGATTGGGATTCGTTCTCACCTGCAACAGGCATTCCTAAGGACGTGAAACAAGTTATTCCTTTACCCACAGAGATGATCAGATCAGACTGCGTGGAATCTGAAGAAAAAAGACTTGCGTAGGGAGGAAATACAGTAGAATCCCCTTCTCCCCAACATCAAATACCTCGGAGAAGGGGTAGGCTAAGGAAGAAAAAGGAAGCCGAGGAAGCCCAAGTTTCATAAGAGCCGCATGCCAAATCAGTGGTCGAAGAACTACTCATGCGCGCCATCTAGCTTGAGCCCACTGGAGGATCGAGCTGCGAAAGGAGGAGCAAAACAAGGGAAATGGATAACACAGGAGCAAATGATCAAGATCCATCTCAACAATTAAAGCAGGAAAATATGGCTATTGCTAAACTCTACCAGGAAAATATGGAGTTGAGGCGACAACTAGAGATAAAGAATATGGAAGTGTCAATAGTGCAAGGTCGCGAAGGGAACATGCAATGGCTAAAAAGACAGCTCAGAGAGGTGCAAGAAACCATTGCACAATTGCGAGAAGCATAGAGGTTGTTAGAGGAAAGGCATACAAATAATTATAGGGAATGTGAAACAACTGGGAAGGAAGCCTGTGCGGCTCTCACCAACGCGCAGAAAAAACAAGTTTAGCTAGTGTTCGTCTTTACATCCGCAAACATAAGACAAATCTTAGCAGTTTTGAAGGAAACGTTTCCCTAAAGCACTCTACCATTTTGATAATGATCGTGACCATCAAACAACCACTTTTCGTGCACATTTTTCCCAGCAAATGAGCACGAGACAGAAATCAAAGCCATTATAGCAGATAATGAGTTCCTAGTAGATACATGTTTGCTCAGACATCTGATCGAAGGGAAATACTGACACTTATTTTCCTCATAATTGTTAGGACCACATATTGTACCTTTTTGCCCATACTTTTTGCCATTATTATACCCTTCATCACTTGTATTTAGACTCATAATATCACTTCATCTGATCATTCCAAGGTATACAACGTCCTTTCTCATTTACTATATGCTTAATCTGTTTTGCATAATATTTTACATTACTTTTGCACTTAACCATTGATTAGAAGTGCATAAGTGTCCATAACTGCAGATTCGCATTCGAGGACGGTGCTGAAACACAAAACTGTCCAAGGTCGTTGTTGCTGAACTGATGCTGAAACACGAAGCTGCTACACAGTTCCGAGGATGCATATGCTGAAACACAGAGCTGTCACTCAGTTCAGAAGTGCAGATGCTGAAACACAGAGGAGACCTCCACGATGCTGAAACACGAGCCGTGACAGTTAGCAGTCAAGGCCAACACAGTCAAGGGCGCAATTCACGTGGCTGAAACAACCCGTGAATTGCGATGCTGAAACAACATCAGCAGCTATGAGAAGGAGCTGTTACACCAGCCGTAACAACAATACCTCGTTCAGCTCCTGTATTAGCATTC
>SNQJ01S0147616.1:1144-23719 GCA_010110895.2 Picea sitchensis
AAATGATATAAGAACAACAACATAAATAACACTTTGATTCAGAAAGCAATGTTCACGGGCCTCTTCGAGGGGGCAACCTCCAGTCGAGCAACGCTCTGTTACAATAATCTCTAAGCTAGGGTTTTCATACCCTCGACCCTTATTTATACTAAATATGTCTATCAAGAGAAGCATCTAGAGGAAGATCCTTCTAGAAGCGAAAACTTCTATTAGGTCTTCTTACATCCGCCTTATTCTATTTTATTGAAAGGCCTTATTAAGATTGACCTTTATTACATCCAAATATATTGCTCTACCTATGTGTGGGTTAGGACCCTAACAACCCATAATCATGGGAAGGCCTCTATTTTCAAATTTTCGATCAAATTGATTCTTGTGGAGGTTTCTAAGCCTATGATCTGGTGGTAGAAAAACCTTGTTGTTTGCATAAATAAATTTATGTAGATCTTTAGAAAACCACCCTTGAAATTGTTTTGCACATCTTGGACACGCAAATATCCCCTTTTTCTGAAGCCTTGCAATTCATTAAGTAAGGTTAATAACATCAAAATAATAGTATAAAATTAAGTATGAAAGTTGGGATGAAAATAAATTATTTGTGTAAATACGTAAAAAAAATTATCTTACCAGAACAAACACCAAGTCCTGGGAAATCATGAATAGTCCAACATAACACACCATACAACATGAAGGACCTATTTGATGGAGGATTTTATATGTCATACATTCTTATTCCTTTCCATAGTAGTTGCATCTCATCAATAAAAGGTGCAAGACAAACATTCATGCTTTTAACTTGATGTTTCCCTGGAACAATGAGAGTCTGCATAAGGTGCTCCTTTCTAACACTTATCCATGGGGGAATATTGTATACTATCAATCCATCTGGCCAAACACTATAATTTGAGCTCATGAAAGCGAATGGGCACACTCCATCAATTGCAAGACCAAACCTAATAGTACGAGGTTCATCTTTGAATTTTCTTGGCCATTTTTCCTCTATGTGTTTCAATGCTTTGCAGTCAGCCGAAATTCAGATGAATTCATATTTACTCCTATTTTCATGCCAGTCCATCAATTGTGCAAGTGACTTGCAATGAAACATTCGTTGAAGTCTAGGTATAATTGGCATGTGACGTAAAACCTTCTTTGGAACTGTAGGACCTTGTACATATGTACAATATCTCTTCTCTTTACATACATGGAATTCTACCTTGTCTTGATATTCATCTCTGTATAAAATGAAATCATTTTTACATGAATGAATTTTCTTATATTCAATCCCCAACTCAACCAACAACTAACGCCCCTCTCTGCAAGTTGATGGAAAAACATTCTCTTCATGAAATATTTTGGTTTTTAGTGCCCTGTAAGATTGCCAAAGATTAGATCAATTGAATGTTTGACTTATGATGAACATGTTTGATATGTCAATCTATATTAGGACTATTCATAAACGAAATAAGTACACTAATTGACAATGCATTGTAAGAAATAGATTTCAACTCACTTTAGTAGGGTGGTGAACCCTTTGTCTGACCAACCAAATAGTGACTTGATTTCTAATAATATTAATGTGCATGCCAGTTTTGAGGTTCTACTTGCACCCGATTTGGACACTGTAGTGTCCCCAAGGCCGAGCCCCGTTGTAAACCATGTTTTGAAAGGAATTGTAATTATGTTTTATAGGCTGGTGAGCCAAGTTTTGTATAACTGGTAGGTTTATGTGTTTGTTAGGCCAGGGAGCCTAAGTGTTGAAGGCCAGGAGTCTGCTGATGTACTTGTATGTATGCAGAATGATTAATAAAATATAAACACCGCCAGGTGCAGACCGACCACGATGAATGAGTGAAGGGGGACTGAGCACACCGCCAAATGCAGACCAATGGCCATGAATGAGTGAAGGGGACTAAGCATCCATAAGAGTGGGCAAGGAATTAGGGGTCGGAGGTGGGGAAAAGTGCTTGGCGGTTGAGCCTAGAAGCTTGCTTTGGGAATAATATTTTAATATTATTCCAAAAGAGAAGTGCATTATATGTTTTAACCTAAGTCCCTTTGAAGGACATGTGATTTTAAATGGTGGAGGTAATGATGTTGTCGGAACGCATACCGCGATACGGCGCGTCAACCCCTAATTCATGCAATAGAAAGTCACATGAGCCGCAGTTGGGGGTTCTCTTTCTCCATTTCGACTCACGTGACCGCCGTAAGGAACGACCACCCCGCAGTAAACACCTCCCTGCATATCTTCTCGAACCGTCCAACCCTCGCGATTGACCCCTGTGTGGGATTGTTTATCACACATTCCCTACACCGTAGCGTACGCCCATCCTCGGCGGATGGGAACGACCATCTCATTTGGGAGAACGAGAGCTCCATGTCTCTCGCGAAACCCGTACACCCTCTCGCTGAGAGCCGAGAAGATCGTGGTTCGCCGTCGAAAAGTCTCGATTCCTCCTCCGCCCGCACTGTAGAATTGCAAATTCCCTGCAGGAAATTTGCTTCTCACGCAATTCCGAAATCAACACCATATGGATTAGCACATGAGTTGCTGTCCGCCAGGTGGTAATTGTGCCTGCGTGTGATTTCTCTCTAGGTGAGGAGGTGGATGTTGTTGGAAGAGTGTTTCTTCCAGAGGTCCAAAGACCGCCTCGTGCTCGAGATCTCGATCCGCCCGCTGTCGACCCATAGAGGGAGCTTAGCACCGATGGACCGCGGCGCAGAAGTTGCGTATACTTCTGGCTGAACACGATGTGGGGGAATGAGAGTCCGGTAGTAGTGGGCTTAAGATGGCATCCTGGGAAGAAACCACTTCCGTATACTTCGTTGTTTCCGCGAACCCACTTCAGCCTAGAATTCCCTTGCCTTGGTGGAGCTCAAATCTCCAAAATTTGGGTGATCCAATCAGCCGAAAGTTGATGAGCAAAGGTGGTCTAAGGTCAAGTGGTTCATGGAAGGCCCGCGACTTGGTTATGGATTTCACCATCATATAAGATAAATGTTTAACTATGTTCTTATCACATTTTGGCATGACTGCGGTCAGAGCATATTATCATGTTTTCTCACTGTATATGAATTAGCATGAAGTGCAAGTAATTGTTAATTATGGCAATAATTCATATGAATAGTCTGCGTTGAGTGTGTTTAATTGCTTAAATGTACGTGGTGTATATATATATATATATATATATATATATATATATATATATTGATTGTATGTGTTATGTAAATCAAACGTAAGTGTATAACGATTGTTATATTGTGCGTTATTAGTCTTGGTCTAGCAAAAGGTACACCAAAGCGGGTATCTGTTGCTCGGTTAATCGGCCTAGATGGGCCGCTGGAGCGGTCTTTGACCAAGAGACGCGCAGGGGAAATTGAGTCTGAGTGACCAATTTCGACCGGTTTATACCAAACGCCAAGGAGACACTTGACGATTTTTTATTAATAACTCGTGAGGTTTAGCTGCTAAGTAAAGGAAATCGTACCGAAGCGTGGTCTATGTCCACGGGGAGGCAGGTCTCTACACCCATGGTGTTAGAACCCAGATTTGTTCGAGGAAGGCAGAGCCCTCGACCGCTTCTGACCGAAAAAATGTGTGTAAGGATCAAAATTCCTTTGGAAATGGCACGGGAATGTGGAAATCGGCTACCTAAGTCCGAGGAAATCGAACAACCGATTGAGGACACGCGGTCACAAGATCCTCTACCTGTGGGATTTGTAAGATAAGAACCTGAGATCGACATTGAAACTCGCGAAGTCGGGCGAAATGGTAGCTTGGTGAAGGAAATAGCCTCATGGATTCGATCGCTGAGACCGCTGATCCGCGACGCGGATCAGCAGGTATCTGAGCCTCAATGGTGAAAAGGCTCCAGAATTTGGCCACGGGGGTCGCAATATTGCGAGAAGCGATACCCCGGTCAGCTGAGGGACAAGCAGGGCTGAGTAGCGCAGGTTTGCAGAGTGGAATACAGGTGGCATCAAGCCCGTGGATCTCACCGCGAGAAGTCCCGGAGTATTACGCGATTCGGGCAAGTCGGGTGCCGAAGAGACGGTTTTGTGGTCGGCGTAGCATAAGGTGGGATCCGCTGCTGGTCGACGGGTGGACCACGCCGCTGTCGGAGATAGGAGTTTCCATTAATTGCTGGAATTTTGCATCCTGGGTTCGCTGAATAGAGGGTGCGAAAGTCAATTTCGCTCAACCGGGCGAAGGCGGTGGTTACAGGTTTCGAAAATGAAGTCCGGCCGAGGGAGGAGTCACCGCTGGACCCATCGCGGTTCCCTGAAGATTGCAATGGGAGGCACAGGAAGAGTTCGACTCACACACCAACGAAGGTGCGAGTTGCAAGAGGCGCCGACATTTAAGCCTAGCTTCACGATTACATGTGGAGAGGGCACTAACAAAGTAAAGAGAGCCATACCTTGTCGCATCTCGGGCATCGGCGTTTAGAGGAATGAGTCGGAGGTTTTCAACTCATGAACTCGCGATGTCGCAAGTTGCGAAAAGGATGACTTGGGTTTCATATATTTAACCGTCGGATCTTCGTGGACCGAGATTCTGAAGTCCCGAAGCACTAGGAATTGCAGAGCCAGACAGAGCTTGAAAAACTTTGTGAAGTTGAAATGTCTTCGCTCTTGTTCGTATTGGTTATAAATGCCAGGGATTATTCGGCGAAGTTTAATGGCCCCACTTCAATTCACCAGACGCAGAGTGCGTGTGCTGAGTTCAATGAAGGCCAGAAACCTGGTTAATCAACGTCGATTATGGAGTGGGGAAAAGTGCATTTTACCCCTGAGATGGAAGATGAACGGGAAGGAAGGATGTTAACTTAGGAGTCGAAGGATCGAATTCCAATGGGCAATCTTTAAAAGAGATGGATAAGGAAGAACATATGATGCAACTCATCAAAGATTGCGTAAGGATGCCTAGCTCGCTTCTAACCGATACCGAAAAGCTCAAGTGAAAACTGGATCTAATGTGGTGAATTCAATTTAAAAAACGTTGAAGAGCCCGGAAAGAATAGAGAAGAAACCCAAGAAGGGAAGAGACTCCGGCACGACGGAGAGTCGCATAAATCATGGGAGAAGAAGCAGATCGAGGAGTGGTAGCCTACATCACAGACGCTCCCAAAAACATTCAGACAAGGAGACAATACGCTAGCCAGCCCGCCCCCACCGTAAAAACATCGAACTGAAGGAAGAATTGAAAGGAGAGATAACAAGATTAAACCTCCAACATTCGATGGAGAACAAAAGAAGGAGGGTAAGATGCCGGTGATTACGGCTGCTTGGCATGAAGAAATACTCCAACTGCAGAATTATTCCCGCCCAGAAGGGAAGAATTGCAATGTACCAACCTAAAGGAAAAGCATCCATGTGGTGGGATCACGAGCAGTGCAACACATAAGAGAAAGAGCCTTGGAAGGAATTCTAAGAGATATTTCAATCAATGATACTGATGACAGAGATGAGAGGCCCAGAACTGAAATGAATTGTTTGATAGAGAGGACTGATTGAATTTGATTACAGATTGAGGATAGATTTATGAGATGACGGCTAATCTCACGGGAAGAGACTAATGAAAAGCCGGAACGTTTATACTAACAACAAAGGGAAAAGTCACCTTCAAGGCTTGGGATGACCGTAAGAGGTTTAAGAAAGAACAGGCGTAAGGGAGACAAACCTTCCTTTTTCCAAAATAGTCGCCAGGGACAGCCATCATCTAGTGAGCCGAGAAAGACCGAAGAGGGTGCAATAAAGACAAAGACCGAATGCCCATTCAATGTTGGGGTTGCTAGGGAAACCACAAGTACCGGTATTGTCCCCATTAAAATGGTAAGGCAAGAATTGTACATATTGTTTAGCAAGATGAAACAGGAGGATATGGGCAATATAATGCCGAGGATCTACGCAACCATGGACAACAGCAAAGTTTAAACTTCAATCGTACGTGATTGAAGTGGAAGGTACCATCAACAACCAAACCACTCTTGTCATTTTAATTGGATTCAGGCTAGCCATAGTTATGTAGGATCCTAGAGTGGTGGAAAGTTTGCATCTAATCTAGAGCAAAACATGCAGTCTTACAGGCAGCTTGGCCATGTGACCAAGAGGAAGGTCAACGTAATTGGTTAAGTCCCCGCTCTAAGTAATATGAAAAGGAATGAGCACGGCGGCCTAATTGAACATTCGGCCTTTAGGCTCATATGCGATTGCTTAATTGGGATGGATCAAGTTGGACCAACACCATGCCCTTCTTGATTGTCGTAACAAGAGATTCACATATCTGGACGAAGAGGGAAATCAGAAAAATTCAAGGAATTCCCGCGTGAGCTGGTCGAGAAATCTCTACCCATGCAAACAAGAAATACCTAAAGGTCAGCTTCAATTATTTGCGTTCTAAAGAAAGGTATTCCAAAATGTGGTCTCAACTGAAGACCACTGTGGTGCTCAAAGAGTTTGAGGATGTGTTTCAAGAGGTGCCTGGACTAATTAAGAGGGACATCGATTTTTCTATAAATCTGATAGTTCGAGTGCCTCCAATTTCAAAGGCTCCTATAGAATGAGCAATACCTCGTAGTTAAAGGAGTTGCAACTGCAGCTTGAATAGATACTAAAGAAAGGTTACGCCCCAAGAAACAAAAGGGTGGGGAGCCCCTACCCCATTTTGTGAAGAAGAAAGATGGGACGCTGAGGTTATGTATTGACTTAAGACAACTGAAAAGGGTTATAGTCAAGAATAAATATCATTTGCCAAGGATTGATGATCTTTTGATCAAATGAAAGGTGCGACAGTATTTTTTGAAAATAGATCAACAACTGATATCATCAAGTGAGGATAAAAGATGAAGACATCGCAAGACTGCCTTCAGAACAAGGTATGGTTATTATGATTTCATAGTGGTTCCATTTTGGTTTTCAAATGCACCAGTTGTATTCATTTTTTTTAATGAATGGAGTGTTCAGAATTATCCGGAAAAGTTTGTCATAGTCTTCTTGGATGATATCTTGGTGTATTCCAAGACGTAGAAGAACATGAACAACACTTGAGAATGGTGCCGCAGGTGTTGAGATAACACTACCAGACGCGCAAAACTGTGCAAGTGCTCATTTTACCAAAAGTAGATCCATTACTGGGGACATATAATATCTGAAGAAATGATCGTTGTGGATCTTGAGAAGGCGCGTGCCATTCGAATGGCTGCCAAGAAATGTGGCGGTTAGATCTTTTATGGTCCGGGTTATTATAGGAGGTTCATAGTCAGATTCTCAAGGATAGTCGATGCTATCACTTCCTTGCAAAGGAAGGAGAAGAAATTTCATTGACCTGATGAATGTGAGAGCAACTTCCTTACCGATCGAAGCAAATCGCCACTCGCTCCAACTCGAGATTGGGTGCACTGAAGCAACTGCTCACTAGTGCTCCAATCCTGAGGATTGCAGATCCAAACAAGGATTACGTAGTGTGCACAGATGCATGTAAGGAGGGGCTGGGAGGAGTTATCAGCCAAGAGGGATTTGTAGTTTGCTATGAATCCCGGAAGTTGAAGGAGCATGAGAAGAATTATGCCACTCATGATTTGGAGCTAGCAGAAATCGTCCACGCCTTGAGGAAATGGAGACATTACCTCATGGGCAAGAAATTCGAGTTGAGAACAGACCATAACAGTCCGAAGTATTTATTTGATCAACCAACGTTAAATGCCAGGCAAATTAGATGGCTGGAATTTCTGTGCGAATATGACTTTGATATCAAGCATATCAAAGGGAAAGAAAATAAGGTGGTTGATGCACTCAGCAGAAAAGTGCACGAATTACATGCTACAACCATTAGCATGTACAAAACTAAGATTAAAGACATAATTCTTGAAGCTGCAAGTGCCGATTTGCAGTACAAAAGACTTGTAGCAAAGCTACAACAACATAAGAGACCACAAACCCAGGAAAGTTACACTTTGGGAACTGATGGTTTACTTCTGTATACAAACAGGGTGTATGTACCTAATGTCCGAGAATTGAAGCTAGCAATTCTAAAGGAGATGCATAACGTGGCTTATGCTGGACACCCTGGATATCAGAAGACTGTGGCAGCAGTCAAGAGCCATTATTTTTGGCCAGGTATGAAGAAAGAAATTGCGGAATACATCGCCAGATGTATGGAGTGCCAGAAGGTTAAGGCGGAGCATAGACACCCAGCATAGACCTCGAATTGGTAAATATTTCCCTGGGCTAAAAAACTCTTTGGAGGTTAGTGACAGGAGATTATGAATGGTGGAAATGAGCATTGTATCAAAAGTGTTTCTCAAGGGATAGAAGGAGTTGTTTATATGTTACTTCGAGAAGGCAGGTTGGTTCTCCTATTTGGAAATTGCTTAGGGCCTCTTTGTCCTATTTCCAGGGCTCTCTTAATTGGGTCCGGGGGAATGGGAAGAATATTAAAAATTGGGATGATCGTGTTGTTGGCTCAGACCTTTTGAGCAACAATGTGTCTCTGGAGCCTCTTAGACAATGTCTTTTAAGTCAATGCAAAGTCTCCCTTTATGACATATCGGACTGGAAATCTAACAGGGTTTGAATGGGGTGGGATTTGGGTCCACTCCCTCCTCATATCACTCTTCTTGATTAGTCCTTGCTTCTATCTCTTAAAGGAGCAACTTAGATTCATCAACAACAAAGAGAAAGTCGTGGATGGGGAAGAATGGTTATTCGATGAAGGAAGGTTATGAGGATTTTCTTAGGTGACTCTCACTCCCTGAAAAATCAAAGACGTGGAAAAATGTACGGAATAATGATGGGCTTCCTAAAATCAATATATGTTGTTGGATCCTAACCCAAATAAAATTGCTAACAGGGGATAATCTGTGCAAAAGAGGTTTTAAGGGACCATTTAGATGTGAATTATGTAAACAAGCATCAGAATTGTTACAACATTTATTCCTTGAATGTGAATTATCCAAATAGGTATGGAATTTGGTGTTCTTGGAGGTGTATCATAAAATATCATGACCAACATCGTGCAAGTCTCTAGTGGGGAAATGGGGATCTACATATCATGGCTCTTTTTATGAGAAATTTATGTTTTAGGGAATGTGGTAAGCCTCTTCAAAATATGTATGTTGGCGATTGTGGCTGGCTAGAAACAAATCTATCTTCAAAAACAAGCTCGTGTCTCCTTCTTCTATAACAACTTATTAGATGGGGAAATTGGCTGAATATATGAATTCTAAAAGAATTAGAGTGAAAAATATTTAGAAATTGGATGCGGAGGAGGAAATTTGGATGGCCAAACTAGAAATCCAAGTGATAATTTCCACTAAGATTTTCCAAAGATCATTTTGGCATCTTTGGGTATCAGTGATGGAGTTTCATAATTGGTTTTCCTCTCATTCAGGATATACTCTCTAATTTGATGGGGAAACCCAGGGGAGGCAGGTGCGGGGGGGAGGGGGGTGTTGTATGGCCCCAAAGGAAATAAAGAATTGGACTTATATTGGAATATAGGTATCATAACAAACAATCTTGCATAATCCTATGTGGTTTATCAAGGGGTGCATTTAGCACTTCAGAAGCAGATTACACAATTGACTATAGTGGGAGATTCCAAAAAAAATAAAAGATATTTTCTCACTGGTTCCACTCCAAAGGAGATCAAGTTAAAATTCCTTATTGAGAGGATTCAACTTTCTCTTTCCAATATCTTTGTTTAGTTTTTTAACATCCTAAGAGAACCATTGGTTTAGCCCTAGGTTCCTTGGGGGTGCGTGGGAAGGTAAGATATGTAACCCCTCTCTAATGAAATGGGATAGGAGAATGGGTGGATCCCTAGAGGTCCATGTAAGGGGCGTTTGGAGGAAAGCGCGTGGCAGGCACATGCAACTGGTGTATTTCTGTCACTCCATCATTTCAAATTCTCGACTGGACAACCTAAAGTCTCTTCATTTCGTGGTGAAGGATCAACAACCATTAACTATAATCATGAAGCAAATCCAGATATGGAATATAATATGTGGAAGTTGTACTTGGCCCTATGGGAATTTAAGAAAGGTTGTACATTTAAAGCCTCAACCTGATTGGGTTCGAAGGATTTGATGACAGATGAGAGTGCAACAATGATTCAAAGTTATGCCCAGGTGATGGGAGTATAGGTCCAGGCGGTGGAGTTAGTTAATAAGGTTAGTTGGTTTGCATTTTTGCATGATGATTTCATTACCGATCGTGACTATAATAATGAGAAGGCAGGTGATTCATGTATTTATTTGAATTGGTCTGGCTATAAAATATTTCAAGTTGGGTTCGTAATCTTAATTCCCATTTGGGTCGATAATATTCTAAGGAACGAAGGTTCTTGGGAGTGAAATCTTCTTCGTTGTTTGTTGTTTGTCTTGTTGTCCATGGGTGGCAGTTTAGTGCAAGGCAAAGTCTTGATAAGTTCTGCATGTATTCTCTTGATTCAGTCTGGTCAAAAGGATATTAGAGTTGGGTTTGTCGGTCCATATTTCACTTTGTTTGGTGGTATTATGTTAATTTTCTGAGGAGGGTCTCGGGATTGCGCTCTTTCTCATCATCTCTGACATTTTGTATTGTTTCTGGGCTGCAACCCGGTGCGTGGGAATTATGTAGGTGTTGTGGTAAGTAGTGTAGTGGTTAGACTTCAAGTTGGCTCTAGCTTCAATTACTTGCATAGGATGAATGAAATGGGTATTGCTAAGGGAATTTCAACACAAGCACAGGCAGAGGTGGATGATAACTTCACCACGATTCAGAAATTGTCAATTGAGGTCAATTCACTTAGCTCTACAATAAAATTTTCTCTAGAAATGTTGGCCCAACATAGGGTGTTAATTGGTCAGCTCCAAGATGTGGTGGATTATCAACGAAGGCATGGGGAATCTCTACAACGACAATTGGACCAGAGGGAGGCAAATCTAGAGTCGCCAGCTCAGGCTATGGATTCAGGTTGCTCTCACATGTCGAAGGTGAAGAGGTTGAGGCTATTGTCAGATCTAAATAAAGAAGTGACGCCTTCAGCTCGAGAAATATTGAAAAAAAAAGAGGTCTGAATGCTCCGTTTTCAGGAAATACATGGTTTTTTTTTGTTTGTAAAAATTATTGATGTTTTCTATCGGATTCTATACAATATAGAAACAGAAGCAGGTTGTTATGAAATTGTAGGAATGGATTAAAAACTTGGAAAATTGTTGGACTATTGGGACTGAATTTTTTCTTTGTATATCAGTTCCTTGCTTTTGCACTCAACGACTTTGGTCATGCCCTTTTTAATGAATAAAATTTCTCAGTCTCTGTAAAATAGAAAAAATAATGATAATTACCATCTACATAAAAGATGAAATTTGATGTATATGATATTTAAAAATTAAACATGAAATTATTTGTTTGTTTTTAATATATTATTTTTATGATTATAAAAGTTGAACAAGTATTTTTTTTTTTTTGGTGAATCAATAAGTTATAAAAAATTTAATGTTACAAATAGTGTGAAAATAAAATCAAAATCTAATATTTCTATAGAATAAGTTATAAAAAATTTAATATTACAAATAATGTGAAAATAAAATCTAATATTTATATAGATCGAACATTATAAAAAAAAATAAGTGTTTTTTATCTTCTACTTAGTATCATAAAATTTATTTATATTCTTTTTTAACCGAATACAAATACCTCATGGAAGAAAACTGATTTTAACCTTATACCTCTTTTATGCATGAACAATAACTCATACCTCTTTTATGCATGAATAATGACTTAGATCCTATGGTCATTTTTAATACTATTAACTTGCCTTAATGAAAATACAAGGATGTACTCGATACCATATATGTGTAAGTAGTATTAAACTCGCTTTGCATGTATTCAACACTACCCAAAATATAAAATTTATTCAATAAAATAATATGTGTAACTGCCCTAATAATAAAGAGAATTATAAAAACCATCTTCACTATACATATAAAAAATAATCAATATAAATTCATTTTCATTTTAAAATTTTAAATATATTTATTTATTTTTATTTATTTTTATATTAGTAATAAGAATACAAAAATTATATGATGATGATTATTAACGTTCACTATGATCAAATTGGTTTAATAGAATTTAAGAGGGTAAGGGATTACTTGCAATTATTTAGAATTATGTTTTTATGTTTGAAAAGCATTAAGAAAAACTTTCCAAGATTACCATAGTTTTGTTGAGTTAAAATATTAGGAAGGTTGCTAGTGTGACAAATATTTTGAAATTGAGATCTAATGTGGGTATAGGCTCGATAATCTAAGAGAGTGATTTTCATCTTCAACCTTCTTAGTGTCACAACGCTGACACACTCTTTCATCCCATGGCATTTTAGGAATTGACTAACACTCAATGTCACTATGAAACTTGTGAGAATTTGTTCTTATCTTAGTAATGCTTTTTTTTTTTCTTTACACTTGTCAAAAACATAGATATAATTTTGATCTTCTAGATTAGGGTTTATTACATCCTTATAATACCTTAATTTTCTTTTTTCTTCTGATTCTTTATCACACCACATTTTCTCTTTAATTTTTTATCTGATGATATTTTTAATGGTATCCTTATTATGCAAAATGGTGTCTTCCATGATTCCCCAATAGCTTAGCCAAGATTGGGCATATTTATGTCATCCTCGCTTGAGTCGATGGTGGTTACAACTGGATTTTGAAGCAAGTTTAGGAAACCTCTTGTCTTCCATGTTGTTTGACTTGTTATTATACATTAGGTATCTAGTCATAGTCGTGCTCTCAATGGGGAAAAGGTTTTCCTCTAAGAGGTGGATGGGATAAGACACATTTACTTTAATTTTGAGATTATAGGTTATAAATTTCTTTTTTATTTTCTATCTTTCTTGAGGATTCACGAGAGATACTACATCCCCAAAATTCACATCCATAAAGAATAACAAGTGTAACAAGATTCTAAAAGAGGAGTTTCTTCTTATCCCATATCCAAAGATCGACTGATTTGCAATTTTTTCATGTCCATAATAAGATTTTCATCCCCCAATAATCCTTTTCTCAAAGCTATAATTTCAGTTGACCTTGTGGTGAATATCGATTCCAATATATTTGTATGAAGTCACTTCCTCCAATTTGTTGTCATATACAAAGGTATCATAAGTGATCTTATTGGATTTAATGATCATGACCTTAGTCTTGTCAGTGTTAACAATCATACCCATATTGGAACAAAAATCCTTGAGGATTCTTAGTTGGTTTTCAAGATTGTGGGGGATCCTCGCCATAAGAATGATATCATCGGCACAAAAAATAAGAATGATGACTATACCGGTGAGAGTAGGGCCGACACAACCTGCTGCTTCCAAGCAATCTTCTAACTTGTCAATGTATATGCCAAAAAGGGTAGGGGACAA
This sequence comes from Picea sitchensis, assembly GCA_010110895.2. Taxonomy (NCBI): domain Eukaryota; kingdom Viridiplantae; phylum Streptophyta; class Pinopsida; order Pinales; family Pinaceae; genus Picea; species Picea sitchensis. Next base: position 14,559 of record SNQJ01S0147616.1, read on the forward strand.
GGACAACCTTGCTTGACTCCAATGTTGCAATTAATCTCTTTTGAAAAGCCCTCAGTGTTCTTAAACTTGGCAATAACGTTCTCATACAACCTTATTGTAGTAGCCCTCAACTTGAAAGACACTTTTATCTCTTCCAACCTATTCCAAAGGTTTTTCCTAGGAACCGTGTCAAAAGATTTTCTAAAGTCAACAAAACAAGAAAAAAGAATGGTTTTAGTATTGTAGAACTCCTCTATAATGATCCTAAAGGTAACAAGATGGTCCACAGTTGAATGATATCTCATAAACCCGACCTGGCTTTTATCTCTTTTACCATGACTTTCTAGCCAAAGGCTAATCTTCTTTTCCAAAATAATTCCTAAAGCTTGGCTAAAATCAAGCTAATCATAATGGTCCTATAATTAGAGGGAATGTTTTTATTCCCATTTTTAAAAATAGGAACAATGAGGCTTTTCGTCTAGGGTTTAGGGAAGCCCTGCTTGATTGCTAAATTGAAGAGCTTGTGTATGTGAGCGATGAGGATATGCCCTTTGGTTTTAAAAATTGCAACTTGGTAGCCTTCAATGTCCTTAGCTTTCCCATTTGCAAGTCGCTTAACCACTAACTCTATGTCATCCAAAGAAAAAACTTCATCCTCTATAGGGACAATAGGAATGGTGTCCATGGCATTATGGAACTCGTAAAGACTTTTAATGTAGGAATTCCAAACCCTTAACAAGATCATATTATTTTATTTAGTATTACGGATTAGAATTTTCCTCCAAAACTTTTTAGGATCTAGCTTATATATAGTTATGAAAGTTTCTCTTACCTTTTATTGATATAGTACATTTTTTCCTTTTAATTAGGGATTTGTATGTAATTGAGTTTTAAGGACTCATTAGAAGTATCCTAATGTATTTCCTAGCAATTTTACATTCTTTATCATACCAAGGGTTGGTCGTTCTATTATTCTTTTTACAAGACACCTCGAAATAGAACTTGTTAATAGAAGTGGAAGGGTAGTTGTAAAATTATGATAGAGGTTTTCAATGTTGTCTGTATAATTTAGGAGATGTAACTCACTATTTAAATCCTTTAAGAAAAGGTCAACTTTACTTTTGTCAAAGTGCAGTTGTCTTTGATTATCATAATTCTCTTCAATGGCACTCCTGACAAAGTTTAGAATTAGGGTTAAAGGTCTATGATCATAGTCGGGTTCATGGTCATTTAAAAGGTCAAAAATTACTATTTGGTTAGAAACGAGGATATCCAATATCACATAATCTACAATACTACTACCTAGCCCATGAATACAAGTTCTTTGGTTGAAATTTGGCTACTTCATTACTCCGTTACAAATTATTAAATCTTGAGAATTACAACACTTAAAAAACTCCCAAACAAATTCTTAATTATATCTAATCCCTAATAAACATACAGTGTTGATAAATTATGATAAATTAAAAAACAAAAGCTTAAATCAATACACTATTAAAGTCTTGAAAAAACATGCCTATCCCTATTGTCAATTGGAAAAGATTAATTCTGGCCGAATTAAAATGGCAGGAGCGCACGCGTGTCCAAAACGGTCGTGTACGAGATTAGAGAAGCGGCCTTCGTCGTCGTCAAGATCAAAGGAGGGGATGAAGGAGCAATACCGTTATTAGGTTTTTCCTATTGAGGAGAGCTGATTTGACCTCTCTGAAAATCAAATTTCCATATCCCGTCGACCGTTGCAATGGCGTCCCAGGGGATGGGCGGTGACTCGGGGTCGCTGTCTCCTACCAGAACGTCCATTCCCTCGGGCTCAAAAGCGAAGGCAAAGGGAAATTCTTCAGCTGAAGGAGGAGGGGAAGGAGGAAGTTCAGGGCAGGGTAAGAACATTAATGGCGCGGATATTGCCAGGTCTGCTTCTCTTCCATCGCCTATAAAGATAAAAAATATTCAGAATCCTCGTGCCCGACATCCAAAATTAATGGTCAACCCGAGAAATCCAAGCAAAAACAGCAACAATCCTGATAGCAATAACAAGGGCGGTGCTTTTAATAACGATTCTAAGAGTTCAGACGTGTCGAGAACCTCATCCCTTCCTGTTAACTACAAACGTGCAGTCCCTCCTCCTGCTTCAACGGTATCAAGATCTTTGAAAGCCCCCACTAGGCAGAGATCCTCCATTTCCCCTGACTATCGCTCTGCAAGTGCCAGCGGGAACGTTAGGGCCTCTTCTCCCAGGGGGAACCCCTCCAGGAGACAGAAATTCCTTTCAAGGCATAATAGTCTTGGAAAGGCCGAAACCTCTCTGGAGGGATTCTCCAGGTCTTCTCGGTCAACTTCTCCATGGGACGAGGAGGGCGTTTCTGCAACTGGCAGGCCGCACCAGCAGCAGCACTTCAAGCGCCCTGTGAAGCAGCTCGATGATGGCTGCCGCAGTGGCGGGGTCGGAATGTTCTTCGACGAAAGGTATTAGTTCTGTGCTTTAAGCAGACTTTTCCTCTTTAAGGTGGCTTTTTTAATGGAAATGTTAAAGTAGGTTTTTCAATAAGTCGCAACTGCTCTATTTTTAGTTTTTTCAATCTTGATTGGGTGATCACGACACTCCACTCAGCAAACCACATGGACGATTTGGTTAAATGTTTACTTTGTTAGTATTGGCAAATCATGCTTTCTTCTTAATTTTTCTGAGAAAGTTACCAATGCCAAGATTTTGAATTGCTCTAGTTGCCTTACACTCAAACGTAGTCTCAGGATAGACTGGGTCTCTACTATCCTTTCTTTGGAAACCTCATTAGTATTTTATTCAGGATACCGTGTTCGGTATCCTGGAGTTTAACAAGCCCTTTAAGATTTTCAAGTCCTTAAGTCATTTATTATTTTTGAATGTTGGTTTTTCTTTTTGGAAAAATATTGCTGATAGAATTGTATAACTGCCCTTTTTGGCTGACTCTGTTGCGCCATGAGAGCATATGTATGAAGTCAAAATCATCCCCGACTTAAATACCTAGTCAGTCTCGTGCACACCCACTGAGGAATTTGAACTTGAGTTTCCTTGTTAATACAATTATGATCACCTCTGAATTTGAACTTGAGTTTCCTTGTTAATAAAATTATGATCACCTCTCTGCTTGCCGCTACACACTCCCGTAGTCAATTTTGATATTTTCTTCGAAATTTTCATTTATTTTTTTATTCAAATGTTTAGTATACTGGAATTTAACAAACCCTTGATTTTCAGGTCCTTGGCATTTATTATTTTTTGATTTTGATCATCTATAATTTTACATTTTGTTCCTTAGGCCTATAAAATAATGTTCAAGTTCGTTTACAGAATATGGTAACAAGTAGAGTAATTACTTGATAGGGGAACGGTTTAATGTAAATTTAAGTTGCCTTGAATACGCTACATGTATTAGTTGGTTAGTGCAATATCTTAAGTAGTTGGTTAGTGTATCGTTTTTAAGAGAGTAAGGTGTTGGTTTAGTTGGTTAATGCACCACCTTTAAAGCTTTGCTTTAACTTTCAAAATCACAAGTTCCTTCTAACAGATGCCCCATCTCACATAGGAAACAACACAGCATCCACACACAATTCCATGAAACAAAAGTGTTAATCGAACAATATTATATTTGTGTGAGATATAGAGAATTTAGCAGTTATGTAGGTTGGAACTTAGTGTTTTTAAGAAATGTTTTTTCATGCAGGGAAATGTATTCAAGAAATGTTTTTTCATTCTACTATTATATGTTCATAAAACAAATGGATGGAGTCAAAATTTGTTTTTGACTCCATCCATTTGTTTTATGAACATATAATAGTAGAATGAAAGATTAAAATTGAAGGCTTGTTACATAGAAGCAAGGTGCAGTTCTTCAGGCCCAGTGTTAGTCGTCTTGAATGTTAATACTTTTGTGCTTTTATTCTGTCTTGAAGTGTGCCTACCTTGGAAAAAAAAATGAGCCCTTGTTGTGGTGATGATTGGTCCACAATTAGGGACTTACAGACTTACACAGGATGGGAGATGTTCATACTTACAGACTTACACAGGATGGGAGATGTTCATAAAAAATGAGCCCTTGTTGTGGTGATGATTGGTCCACAATTAGGGACTTACAGACTTACACAGGATGGGAGATGTTCATATTTTATGTTGCAAACATTTGAAGTTCAATGTCAATTATAATTGTTGTTTTCGACTTTGGCAAATGACTCAGATTTTAGTGAATATAAAGATCAAAGAACAGACAAGCATATTTCCACATTGCTGCTATGCTACTTTTCTGTGGACCATACTTCAGGGACTTCCAGAATTTTGATGAATGTGTATTTTGAGGAATTGTTTGATAGGTGAACAACTTGTTAATTTCTTTGTTGCAGAATGCAAACGTGGTAATTAAGGTTAAGTATGCTTTAGTGAGGAAGCACACTGATTTGTTTTCCTGAAATTTATCCAACATTTTCTCAGAGGAGGGATTATATAGCTAGAAACCTTTAAGAACGTCAATAGGTGACAGGTATGTAGATATTGAGTACTAAAGGGGTCTGATGAACATGAAAAATACAGTTTCACTTAGCGAATAAAAATAAATGCTTTTGAATGCAGAGATGAAAAAGCAAAGGCAAGAAGATTCTGTCGATTTAACACTAAATTGGACCATCAACCAGGACTTCCTCAGACAGATCTATCTACACTGGCAGGTGGCAGAAATTCTCAGCCACGGAGGAGGAGCAAAGCATTGAAAGATGCTGCAGCAGAATCATCAATACCCAAACGAGGGGAAACAGTTAACCATGATGAGAACATGGGCGTTGAGGACTTTGATGCACTTCCTGATAGAGATTGTGCAGTGGCAGAAGCTATTATCGGTTCATGTCAGGAAATGTGTCCAGGTGAACATTCATTTAAAGGTATATGACTTGTAACAAATTTTGTACTTTGCTTCTGCTTATCATCTTAAACTCTACAGAGTCTGAATGGGAAGAACGTGAGCGAACAGGCGACATTGACAAGTTTGAGCGCTTAGATGGAAATGGAAACCATCCTGACTGCTATCTTTTGGTTAAGAAGGTGATGAAAAACACATTATAAGTGATACTTCCCTTTTTTTGTTTCGGATTAATGAAGAGAAAATATGACAGTAGTTTGTTTCAAATAGTACAACAGAGCTGCTGAGAGAGAAGCATGTTTGATACGGCCATTGCCAGTTCTGCAAAAAACCATGGACCATTTGATGAATCTTATGAATTGTGCCTATGATGACGATTTTCTAAGTATGTACAACTTTCTCTGGGATAGAATGAGAGCCATCCGTATGGATCTGAGGATGCAGCATATCTTTAATCAGGATACCATACAAATGCATGAACAAATGGTCTGTATGTTTCCATTATCCCATATACCTAGATGGTATTCTACTGTTTTCTTCTTTGAGTTTAGTTTTTCTGGTAAACAAACATGAGATTCCTGAAAAGTCTATGCTATCTTGAAAAAATTGGAATTCAAGGACACTATAAAGGAATTTGAAATTTAGTTTTGGGAGTCCCACTTTGAGTTTAATACCAATGAAATTTAAATTTCATTTTGCTTTATCTCTGTTGCGTTACTTATTGATGTCGCTTTTACTTACAACTGTTCCTGACTGTTAGATTCGATTTCACATTGTAGCCATGCACGAGCTTTGTGAAACTCCAAAGGGAGAGGGTTTCTCTGAAGAGTTTGATGCACATCTCAATATAGAACAAATGAACAAGACGTCTGTAGAATTATTTCAAATGTATGATGACCATAGAAAGAGGGGAATACTTGCGCCCAGTGAACCAGAATTCAGAGGCTACTATGCACTCTTAAAACTGGATAAACATCCTGGACATATGGTGCAATTTCTGCTCCATTTGCTCTTCTTGTAGTTACAACGTGAAGTGGTTCTTTTACCTGTATTTGATTAATTTTTTGCTGTTCTGGCTAGGTGGAACCTGCAGAGCTGTCCCTTGACCTGTCAAAGATGACCCCGGAGATAAGAAACACAAGTGAGGTTGCATTCGCTAGGCAGGTAGCAAGGTATGTGCTTAGACTTCTTTTAAATCCAATTATTATGAAAATTTGAATAGCTCTTGATAGCTATCTAGTAGTTGGTATTTTTTGTCATTGTTTATGGGATCTATCTTTTCTCTTTAGTTGTGTCAACATTTAATTTTTTTATTATTTCAGAGCCTCTCGATCGACAAACTTTATTACATTTTTTAGACATGCCCGGAAAGCAACTTACTTACAATCTTGTTTGATGCATGCTCACTTTGCTAAGGTGCATATATTGTCTTCTTATTTCCCTTCTTTTTCTTTTTCTTATACATTTGGGTGGTCCTCAAACATGGAATCAATTTCATGAGATAGTCTTGATTTGCTTGGTCTATATGAGAAATTTCAACATATAACAAAGGTTTAAAGAATTTATTTATTTATTTTTAGATTATATTTAATTGTCGAACTAAAGAATAATTATTACAATGATTGTTAATTTGAGAATAATTGTTATCAATTTCATGAGATAGTCTTGATTTGCTTGGTCTATATGAGAAATTTCAACATATAACAAAGGTTTAAGAATTTTTTATTTATTTTTAGATTATATTTAATTGTCGAACTAAAGAATAATTATTACAATGATTGTTAATTTGAGAATAATTGTTACAACTCTATTATGGTCCTTGTTGATAAAGAGTACAAACACATTATGGCCCTTGTTGATAAGGAGTACAAACACATTCAAAATGTTCCATCCCTTTTCTCGAAAAACAATATGAGTGTTCCTCAAGGTGATGCACTTGGATGTATGAATCATTTTTCCAACAACTCCTGCACTTGCATCTTGAGCTCACCAAGATCATTAGTTCCCAATCTGCAAAGTGCCTTTTATATTGGGGTTGCCTGGGGCATCGGGGCTATCTTGTAATTGGCTATCTTTGTGGTGGTCAAAATTATCCATTGGTGTAGGACATGAAAATTTTCTCAAAATGAGATCTACATAAAACCAAGAACCAATTGAAGAGAGACCTCAACCAAACATATAATGTTAAGGCCCTTAGGAACCTATGCTAAGGCCATAATAAGCATTCATAATTTGTTTATTTGTTATATTATTAGGTCGGATAGAACCTTTTATTGTACCCTTTCATTATAATTGTACCCTTTGTCTCCTATATATATACCAAGGAGACCTAGTCTTAGGATCATCTTATCTTGTCTTATGAATTTGATATATTGTAAAAGGAGATTTTCCTAAATTGGATCTGAAAATAGAAGGCTGACTTGTTATGCTATGAAAGCACCCTCTACTTCATTAAAATAAAACTTTATAGGACCTTGCTCCATGTGTTAAAATATGCAAGATAAATTATGTGCCAAGTTTATGCTTCTTCCTTTAAATGTTCATGTGTGAGAAAATGTTCTTTTAAATGGTTAAATATGTGCTTTAAATAAATACACAGCAAGATAACTTGCAGCAAATAAACCATCAAACTCACAACAATAACAAGATGATAAAGGAGTTCACCCCTCTCTGGGCTACATCTCCTTGAGCCTCCATCAATGGACTTGGCTCTCTGGGATTAATTTGTCAAAGATTCTTTTACAACCTGCTGCTCAACTCCAATGGAAATTTTGATTGTACCATTGGGTTCAGAATACATAAAAACCCCAAAAATGACCAATAAAACTCTGAAAACGGATCATGGCTCATCTGGGCATGACCTCTTCTACATGTGGCCTTAAGCTTCCCTGAGCTTCTCTTTGGAAAAAACACCTTTTAAAGTCCTCAAATGGATTTGAAACCTATCCCAAAGTGTTCAGAGCATCACAATTAGTCAAAAATTATTATTCAATCACAAAAAACAAACATAGGCTCATCTGAGCATGACCTCAAACAATGAGGGCTTCAAGCTCTCTAGAGCTTCTTGAAACTTCAATGGTTAAAAACCTGCAAAATAAGTCTTCAAATGGCTGTGAAAACAGTTCCAATGGATTCAGAACGTCCAAAAACCCCTAGCTGGGCTTTTTCGACACCTCATTTGGCCAAAAAATGAAGAAGATAGGCCTCCTGCCATTTTCTTCCTTCAAGCTTGTTGTCTCTGGTTCACCAAAACGCACCTCCTGTGGCTCAACCTAGCACACGCACGTTTTTACGTGCTTAAACCCAGCACCGATGTGTAACTGAAAAAACGTTCAAACTGTCGAACCGTTAGGGCGCGCCCAACCCTAACCGCCAAAGCCTTGGGCATATGGGTAAGCACCCGAAACCATGGGCTAACCATTTTTTTAAAACCCCGCGCACACAGAGACAAGGTCACATGGGTTGACACATAAGACTGGGGGCTTAACCATTTACATAAACCAATCCCGCGCGTGCAAATACTAAGGTAATATGGTATAAAAAGTGCGACCGGGGGCTGGGGCTAAGCCCCAACCTGAACCCCCGCGCCAACCCACACATAATTCAACTTTAAATATAAAAAAACATATATGTTAAATTAGAACCATTGCGTGGTATGTTGGCAGGGCGGACTTTGTTAAGGCTTTGCACGGTGGGAGGAGGTCTGGGGTTCGAGTCCGGTGGACTCCACAAAATTTTGAACAAACAACCAATACAATGGTGCCACGTGGTACCACACCATTTGCCCAATAAATGCCACGTGTCGCAATTTGATTCGACCACATCTGCCAATGAGTGAATGCCACATCATCATCTTCCATTTCATCATACAGCCTCTGCCACATCATCGTACGTGTTATCGCTCAGTTTGTAGGATAGTTTTAGTAGCTTGGAAGTAAGACTCAAACTGGCGTAACAGGAGCTTCCCCATCCACTGTCACCTCGATGGGGAGCTCTTTCTATTTAGGGTGGATAATCCCAAGGGAGACGTCCCTAGTAATCTGGGTGCTGAAAAGGAAAAGATCAAGGATTCAAGGTTCAAAAGGTCAAAGTAGGTTTTTCCCCTTCACAGATTACTTACCGAAAAGAGATAGTCAAGGATGAAGGTGTTCCACTAAAAAGGGCACCTGTTTGCGAGACAAGGCAAATAAAACTAGAACGTGCAAGCAGTGGTTAGTACTTCAATTGCTAATGACTATCTTTAATATATATGAGCAATAATAACATGTAATTATTGACGAAGTCAATGATTGCAAATAA